>CATIWQ010016498.1:0-26926 GCA_949673415.1 Euphorbia schlechtendalii | reverse complement strand
TCTCTTAAGCATAGTAAAAAGTATAAAGGACATAGAAAGCACACTTTGATTAATTTCTCTCAAGGCATTTTTAGGTAACCTAGGATGCTAAAACACTCTCAATGGTTGCATTTTATGCTCCATACCACTCTCCCCTTTTTTCAGTGGTTGCAATTTATGCTCCATACCACTCACTCATTTTTTTTCTTTTAAGCATATGTTTTTGAAGTACTTTGTACTTTGCACCCATTTTTCATGATATACTTTCTTTTCTTTTTTCACTCAATGAATAGTTGCAGTTTCTGCTCCGTACCATTCCTCACCTTTTGCATAACTCATTGGTTATCCTCTCTTTCTTTTGACTTTTCTTTAACACCCTCATCCTTTATTGATCAATTTCAAAGTATTATGGCTATAGTTTCCTAACACTTTAAACACACTTAATACTTATAGGACTTATTCCAGATTTGCATATAAAACTCATAGTAAGATTACCATTAGATATTACTCCACTTAAACTTATCGAAAGCATTAAACTAAAACTATATAACTTATACTAATTCATGTTGCATCGAAATATAAATTGAAATTTACTTGGAATGTTGGTCTTGAATGTTACTCACCACTCATCCTTGCCAAATTGATAAATGTTGTGCACTAACATCAAACTTGTAAATACCTAACACTCACAATAACCTTGGACAAATGTTAGCAAAGTATAAAAAATGATAATGTATAAATGTCATGAAAATAAAAAAAAATTTTCAAATTCTTCGATTTTTTCATTTTATTCAATTTTTTGGATTTTACGGGATTTTTACAAATGTCCCCCCACACTAAAGCACACAATGTCCTCATTGTGAGACATTTAATAAAAATCAAAAATTAAACTAAAGCTAGTCTAAAAATTATTGAAAAGGAGAAAGTTAAGAAAAGAATAAACTAGTTCTACTGCGAAGGAGAATCCGGTGGACTAAGAGTGAATTGGCAATTTTATTTTCTAAAGAAAGAAAGTAATTTTCGAAGCATCGATTTATTACTTTTCTTTAGAATCTTCATGTCCTTCTTCATAACTCCAAGTTCCGCTTGGCAATTATCCAACTTAAGTTGCATGCTAGCCTTCCAATTTTCTGGAGCTTCTTCGTCCTCTTCATCATTTTCTTCTATTTCAGTTATCGGGGCTTTTCCTTTGCGATGGCTTACGAACGGATTAGATGGTCCGACGGAAGAATCTTCTTGAGTCAAATTGAGCTTCTTATTGTGGTTTGAGTAGGAGTCAAAAGAACAAACACCATTGTGCAGTTGGAGTAATCCGATGTTCTTTAAATAATTTCCATCCATGTACCGAAAATACTCACCTGGTTGTTGAACATAGGGGAGTTCACCTCTTACACCCAAGACTATGGTGGTGATAATTTGTCGGCTACTCCAATTTTACTCCTCATGCTCATTGAGTTCTTCTTCATCATATCCCAAATGATATCCATAATTTCCACTTTTTGCTTCATCATAGCACATGAGAGAACAAACAAGTCTTTCTTTTGAACCTTTCTATTCTCTACTAGACAAAATACCGAAGTGCAAAGGTATTTGTTGAGAAGAAGAATGCATTCAACCTTAATAAGTTTATTAGGAGAATTTTTGGGATCGAATACTCTCTTACCTGAAAAATTTTCCCAAACTCGATTAGGTTGAAATGAGTCCATCATGCTTGATGAATTATCTATCTCGAAACCGAACCAATCACCCATCATCTCTCTCATGACGGTGTATTGTTGTCCTTGATTCTGAAATTGTATTGCCTTCTTCCTTGAAACTTCGTAATCTAATGTTACCAAACATTCAAGAATCCAATCTCGATTTTGTGGGAACTGCATATCCACAAATTTTGAAAGACCAAGAACTAAAAGGTAGGCTTCCATCTCTTCACGGAGATTTAGAGTTTCCAAGAAAACTAAATCGAGGAATATCATCCCGGTGATATCCAATTTGCTTAGCTTTTGAAATCTCTTGCCCTTTTCTCTTGTCCTCAATGGGAAAGGACAATCAAATTCTTCTTGAATTGATCGTGCTCCTCTCTTTTGTGCTACTCTCTTCACACGAGTCATGTTGGTTTTGAAGATAAGGTTTGAAAAGGTTTAGATTCTTGAATTAGAAGATGAGAAAAATCAGAAATTTCAAGGCTTTTAGAAGGTGTGGTGGCTAGGGTTCAACTTTGATCTATTTATAGAGGTTTATTGGGTCTCTAATTGGTCATAAATGGGATTATAGCCATTTAGGGGTCAAAACTAGCCGTTAATGGCGGTTTTAGCAATCTGTCACGTATCAGTTCGTGGTCTGTACCGGTTATAATTTTGCTCTGTCGCGATCGAGAAGGCCAGTCGTGATCGTGACTCTCCTCACAGAAGAAATAGAAAGTTTTATTATCCAGTGATCACGAGCATGAATTGTGTCGCAATCGTGAGCTTCTTTAATCCTAAAATTTCTTCAATTTTTAGACTTGTACCTATAAAAACTTAGAAACACAAACACAAACAAACTTTGTTAAATATAAATGATAAATATTTGGTATAATACCTTGAGTATTCATGGTGAAGATAACAATTGAACATCAACGTCTTATTGTTCAAATTTTCATTTATAATAACAAAAACTTACAAAATAACAATAAAACGCAAACAAACAAACAAACAATAAAATAAAACATAACTAAATTGAAAGAAAAGATTATACAAGATTCTAAACTGAAAAGAAAAGAAAACTATTCATTTAAGAGTTAAGGATTCAATCATCTGATCAATCTTATAACGTAACTCCCACAGAACCCTTTCAACATCACATACCAAAATATGGATATTGCTAATCTTGCGACGAATAGAGATTTGCTCCTCCATTAATTCGTTCAACTACCTTTTAAGATTAGTTGAACTACTTCCTTTTTTCCTAGTAATTTCCCTTTCTCACTTTTTATCAGCCACAACTCATTTATCCCATGATTCCAATCATAGGTTATCCCATTCTCTCCAATACACTTAGTTAGAAATCCATGCTTGAAGAAAATTTCCGTAGTTAACTCCAGAATTTCATCTTTATCAGTAAAAACTTCTTCATCACTTGGTAATCTCCCAATTTGTCCTAGCAAATTCACCATAGTTCGACACCCGTACGCTATCCTACCAGGATCAATTGTGGCAGACATAAGAGTCCCCATCATAATCCCCGATAAGTCTATAGGTATACCATTCCAAACTGCTTCCAAGATAAACAATTCTTCAGGAATGATAGTGTCAGAACTAGTTCCACCGAAAAGCGTACTACTTAAATAAAAGTGTAATGAGAGCAAACAGGGGTCACGAATCCACTAGCTATAGGCGGAGTCCTGTTTGTATTCATCTTTTCTAGTAATGTGATTCCATGTTGGTAGTGGATCCTAACCAGGAAGCATTTTATAGTAACAATCTTTAGGGAACCCCAGATTCTGTTCCAACTTCTTCCTTGATAACATATGCATCTTTCCTTGATGTCGATACTCCAAACAATTCATCTTAAGATTCGTCCGTACTAACGAAATCAGCATTTCCTTGCAGTTATCTTCATTGTTCCCAATATTCATTGATGAATAGAGAACAAAGTTTAGGACTCCAAGGTAAGACATTACCCTCTCATAGATTCCTATTTGAATGAAACTATTCTTATGAATGATATAAATAGTGAAATTTACATCCCTGATGGTTTTGAAATGATCACCTTCCTTTCAAGAATGAATAGGAAAAGGTGCTTCATACCATTCTTGCGGATCTGAAGGAGGAATAAGAACAGATTTGTTTGAGTGAACCATTTTGATGAAAAGGATTGATTGATTTCAAGGTTTAAAACATAATTTTTTGATTGAAAGAGAAGGAATTTCGGATAACTGAAGTGAAGAGTTTTGAGAATCACAACCTATATGTAGAATATGAGAAAAATTGTCGAAAAACTTGCTAAAACTGTTGCAGTTATCGATCGCGTCGTGATCGTGATCCTAGGTCATGAACATGACTAACAGAAAGTTTTGTAGAAAATTCATAAGCATGATAGACAATCGCGAACGCGAATAGGAAAAATAAAAGAAAATCTTCTATTTGTCAAGAATTAAGATGGAAAATTATGATGTATCACCTCCAAGATGATTATTTCATAATCATTTCATATCTAGAATGAAATTTAGAAAATTGTATGGTATAGGAAATAAAATAAACAGATAAAACTTTAGAACTTACTTAACTTCCCTGGAGCTTTGATCTTTAGAACGCTATTGCCTTCCCCGGTAACGGCGCCAAAACTTGTTTGCCACTTTTCTACTAATAAATTTAATAACTTATTTGCAAGATTTGGCTACACTTGTTTCAAAAGGCTTATCCTCAATAATAGTGCCAAAAACTTGTTCACGTAGAATACATGTGTTGTCAGTACCGCTTATCAAATAGAAAAATGATGATAACTACAAGTATATAGTTGCAATGTAGTTTTAAAAGATATCAAACCCACGGGGAAGAAACCAAGTCTAAAGATCAACAAGGGAAAACAGAGTAAATAAAATAAAAATAGATTAGAGGTTTTGGATAGGAAGATTAGAATGAAAAATGAGTAAATATAGTTGTGGAAGACTAGAGAATCTAAATATAGAGATTTTCCCTTCGAACAAGTATAGTAGAGAAAACATGAAAGTTCAACAAAGATGTTACGATTCACTAAACTAATCTAACAAACTCGGTTCAAAACACTAAGATATTCAATGATTCACCCCAGAGCAACACATGAAATAACTTTTATAAACCTAGCGCAAATGAATTAAGACAATTATATAAACTTGGACAACGTCAATACTATGCTTAGTACGGGTGGCTCTCACATGGCCACGTTTAGCAAGTTACCATTCTAAAATTGATGGCTCACTAAATTGCGTTATATCACAGATCCAGTGATTATACATGATATTGTTAACCCCGAAACTACTCTTAAAATTAACTCAAACACATATAACTTGATTAATATAAAAAACATAGCACGAAATAACATTATGACACATAGACATATCATAAACTTCGAAATAGAAAGTATAAGTAGAAAGCAAAGAAAAGTTGTAAGGTATGCAAGTGAAAGCTAAAGTTGATCAAACCATATCCACTCTTGAATGGGAGTCGTCAATTCCCGCAATCCTTGCGTCTGCTTTGAATTCGATCTCAGCCTTTACAGAACCTACACTAGAATGCTATTCTTTGCGAATATCGAACAAACGAATATTGAAGAATGAAAACTTTTATTGATATGTGATTTGCAAGTACACTTATACAACAATTGCTTGAGAATATAGAGAAATCTAGTGATCGAAACATGGATTCATATCACTTAAACATTTTCTCGCTAACACTTATGAACGTAGCGAAACTAGATATTTATTCTCTATCTATACACTATGCACTATCTTTCACCCCTTCTGCACAAAATTAGTGAGGTTTGGAGCCCTATTTATAGAGTTCGAAGGGTTGCGTCTATCCAAATGAAGAGTCGTGTCTATTGGTGAATGATTGCATCTCTTCATTGTGATTGGTTGAGAAGCTTTAATATATTCCACAATGGATAGGAACCTTTTCATGATTGGTTGACTACAGATAGGTGTCTTATCGTTGGTAGTTGATGGCGATTGATCATGCTTATCTGGCAGTTGGTAGTTTAGAAGATAAAACCAGAAAATCGTCCAAGTTGCGACCGCGATATATAAGTCGTGACCGTGAATCTTTGATTGGCATACTTCTATTTCTGAAGTATATAAGTCGTGACCACGAATGATTGTCGCGATTGTGAAATGCATTTTCTTAAGAATTCTCCTTGCAACTTTACCGATCTTTGATAGCTTCGATCCTAAGCCAAAGCTTTAAGTTCCACGCATCTTTTTGCACCTTTTTCACTCTTTTTTCATAGAATTCCACTTTAGATAATTTTACTCCCAAGATTTACCTAGCATCTGCATTTGCATAAAAAACAACTACATACCACATGAAATCTTTTATATGAAGCATAAAAATGACTTAATTCATAGTGTTTAGTGTGTAAAATTATAATGATAATATGTGTAATTATACACTTATCACCTACTGCTCTATCTAACTTAGCATCAGTCTTGAGCGTAGGAAATTGCTTTCTAGTCTTCTTACGGATCTATTACAAGAAAGATGTATCAACCATTTCTGGCTTGCTGCAGGGTTCAGGTGCATCACTAGCTGTAAAATTTACCTAAGCATTATCACCACTTGCTTTTTCTTGCTGTGCGGAGTTCTCAACTTTAGGAACTTCCCTAACTAGAGGGGTTAAGGGGGTTGAGGATGGGTTTGAAGAAGATGTAGGTTTAGATACATGCACAGTTGAGAAATTTCATTTGAGTAGAATAGAAGGTATAATGGATCTTGAAGAAACGTTTCGTTGTTGAGAATGTACAAGAGATGATGGAGGTGAAGGAAAAGAATCTTGAGTATTAATAGGTGAAGAAATATGAATTGGGGAATGTACAAAGTTGGAATTAGAAGGGGAAGAATTAACAAGAGAAGGGTTTGAAGGATTTACAAGAGAAGAAGTAGGGGTATGTTTTTGAGGAACCTCTGGGTTGGCTGTTTGATCCAAGGATGGATCAGCCTGAAGTTGCTCATGGATCAAGCTCCTCAACATGAGTAAAATTGGGGGTGTGGATGTTGGCATCTTGAGGATCAGACTCCTCAGAGATCTAGATGAAGGTTTCTCCAGCATCGTCCTCACTGCTTACACCTACACATTTTTCTACATAGGCCTTGTGGTAGTAGAACACTTACGCTGAGTACCCTTAAGTTTGGCTAATACATCTTGAATGTTCTCAGTAGCATTGGCTACATCTTTATCCTCTTCCTTTGACTTTTTGGCCTCACTTTTCTCCTTAGTATCTTTTGAGAAGACCATTTTGCGCTTCCTTTGGCGCATGGTCTCATTAGCCTCAGTCTCTATCTCCTTAGCCTCATCTTGCTATTCAACTAACAACTTAGCCTCCACTTCCCTTTGCATGTGGGTCTTGGCTTTCATCTTCCTTCTCTGATGCTGAATTGGAGCTTTATTAGTCTTGGTTGGGCTCTTCCCCTTGGCCTTAGAGGAAGCAACCTTTATTAGCTACGGAGGAAGAGGTAGGGATCTTATCTAGTATGCTGGAGATCAGAACTTCATTAGAGTTTGCATCCTCCTCAAAGTCCACCATAAATTGATCCTCATCCTCCTTGTTGATGTCTACAAGGAATACTGTCGACACACACTTCTGCTTATGCTTTTGTTATGCCTTAGTGTACCTAGCATGGACCTGATTGTAAGCTAATTTACTGAAGTGAGACATTTCATGTGTTCTTTTCACTGGCAAAACAGAGTTACGAGACTCCCCCAGAAACTCACCCACATCGACTTTCACCACCCTCATAATCTCAGTTATGAGGTAACCATAGTGATAGACAGTAGTAAGTTTTGTCATGTGATGAAGAATCATCACATGCTAATTTAGTTTCTTACCCTCTACCATATGGCAAACCACACAACATTCAAAATAAGTGCAGCTAGTGAACAAGCCAGTTTTGGTTAGTAACAGCTTCACTACAAACTCATGACACATTCTTGCTATCCATGACATTCCTCTAGCAGTAATCTCCCTTGATAAGTAGTTGGCTAGGAGTTCCCAATCTTCGAGAATGATGACGGAGTCTTCATCACCGAATTTGCAGAGCTAAGTGCTTGAATGAGGCACATTAAGAATGCTCCCTATCAGCCTGGAGCAAATGAGAGTGAATTTGCCTCCAAAATACATTAACAGTACATCATTAAAGCCCTCAATTGCATACAAGTGAGTGTAGAAGGCTCTAATAAGTCCTAAGATAGCGGGACCCTACATCTTCAGAAACGAGCTGAGGTGTTGTTTCTTGATAACCCGGTGCATGGTCTTGTTCAGTAACAACCCTTCATAGTTAACCTCATAAACTAGACGGAAACCCAAGTTCTCTAGCCGATTTTTTCAAGACGGGTTCCTTCTTCAAGAGTTATCTTCTCCGTCTTTCCTTAGTTGTTCACCACAATTTTCATGGGGGTGGTAGCCTTGAATCTGAAAGTGGTTTTGTTCACTCCATTTAAGAGATTTGAGAGATGACTGAAAGAAGAGAATTAGGGTTCGAATGCTTTAAGAATTCAAATTTGTAGAAAGCAAGTTACCCATTTCCTTCAACTATTCAACTTATATGGATGATCTCAGCTCTCCTGATATGTGTCATGATCTTAGCTTCTAATTGAAAATGAACGTTGTGATTGACATCTAATGAACCGCCTTAGTAAAATGATGAGTTTTGATGAAAAACAATTCCAATTCAAGCGTAAGTAATTTGAAAATGTAGAGGTTTGAATTTTAACCGTGAATAATAACTCACACCGTTTCTTTAAAAACTTGACGGTGTTATCCATGTGTCATCTCATGCTTGATCTCCAACACTTAGCCAAATTTTTGAGATTTCCATCCTTTTTCTTCATTGTGGATTCACCATACCAATCAATTACCTCAGTACATAGAATTGTTCCTTTGGCAATGGTTTGGTGAAGATATCAGCATGTTGTTCCTCTGATGGAACATATTCTAACTTGACATCTCCTCGTTATACATGATCTCTAATGAAGTGATGCTTGATGTTGACATGCTTCATTCTCCTATGCTGAACTGGATTCTTGGATAAGTCAATTGCACTCTTGTTATCACACATAACTTCTAGACAATTAGACTTGATGCCATAATCTTCCAGTTGCTGCTTTATCCAAAGTAGTTGTGCTATGCAACTTCCTACTACCATATACTCAGCTTCACTTATACTCATCACGATGGAAGTTTTTTTCTTACTGTACCAAGAGATAAGACACTCTCCAAGGAAATGGCATCCTCCTGTTGTACTCTTCCTGTCGAGTTTGTCTCTTCCATAATTAGCATTTGTGAATCCCCTAGGAGTGAAATCTGAGCTACTAGGATACCATAGACCTGCTTCAATTGAGCTTTGCAAGTACCTGAGAATCCTCTTAACAGCTACTAAGTGAGATTCCCTAGGATCAGCTTGATAACGAGCATGGTAACACACAAAATATTGTATGTCTAGCCTACTAGTTGTGAGATAGAGAAGAGAATTGATAATTCCTCAGTAGAACTTGATGTCTACTGGTTTACCAGCTTCATCTTTGCTCAAGATAGTAGCTATGGCTATAGGAGTGGACATTGGCTTTGAATGTCCCATGTCAAATTTCTTCTGAACTTCTCTTGCATACTAGGATTGGCTTATGAAAATTCCATCCGTTGTTTGCTTGATTTGAAGAACTGTTCACAACTTTTCTACTGATAAGTTTAATAACTTGTTCGCAAGATTTTGCCTATACTCGTTACAAAAGGCTTATCCCCGATAACGGTACCAAAAACTTATCCGCATTAAAGTACAGGTGTTATCAATATCACTTATCTAATAGAAAAATGATGATAACTGCAAGTATACAGTTGTGATGTAGTTTTAAAAGATATCGATCCCACAGGGAAAGAACCAGCTCTAAAGATCAACAAGAGAAACAAAACAAAAGAAAATAAAATAAATGATTTTATTTTAGTTGGGTAGGATGGGATATGATGTGGATAAATGTATATAGATCAGAGTAGAAGAAATAAGTATAGATTATCCCTACGAACAAGTATAGCAAAGAAAACATGCAAAATCAACAAAGATATTACGTACAGTAGACTAATTTAACAAATTCGGTTCTAGATATTCAAATATTCAATTATTCACTACAGAGAAACACATGAAATGACTTTTCTAAATCTAGTGCAAACAAATTAAGATGATTATATAAACCTGGATAACAATATTACTATGCTTAGTAAGGGTCGCTCTCACATAGCCATATTTAGCAAGTTACCATTCCAAAAATGTTGGCTCCCAAAACAACGTTATAATCAAAGATCTAGTGATTATACACAGTCTCGTTAAGCCCGAAACTACTCTTAAAGTTAACTCAAAAGCATATAACTTGATTAATATAAAAGATAACACGAAATACACACTATGACACATAGACATATCATTAACTTCCAAATAGAAAGTATAAGTAGAAAACAAAGTAAAGTTGTAAGGTTTGCAAGTGAAAGCCAAAGGTTATCAAACTGTATCCACTCTTTAATGGGAGTCATCAATTCCCGCAATGCCTGTGTCTACTTTGAATCCGATCTCGACTCGTACAGAACCTCCGCTAGGATGCTATTCTTTGTGAATATCGAATAAATGAATGTTGAAGAATGAAAACTTTTATTGATAAGTGATTTGTAATTACACTTATACAACAATTGCTTGAATATGTAGAGACATCTAGTGATCAAAATAAGGATTTGAATCACTTATACATTTTCTCGCTAACACTTATGAACGTAGCGAAAACTAAATAATTTTTCTCTCTATCTACGCACACACTATGCACTATACACCATCCCACACTCTCTACATGAAATTTGTATGGTTTGGAGCCCTATTTATAGAGTTTGAAGGGTTGTGTCTATCTAAACGAAGAGTTGTGTCCATTGGCAAAAGATTGCTTCACTTCATTGTCATTGGTTGAGAAGCTTCAATCTTATCCATAATGGATAGGCATCTATTCATGAGTGGTTGACTTCTGATAAGTTTCTTTTCATTGGTAGTTGATGGCTGTTGATCATTCTTATCTGGTGGTTTGTAGCTAAGAAGATTTGACCAAAAAACCATCCAAGTCGCGACTGCGATATACAAGTTGCTACCGTGAATCTTGTTTGTCAATTTTCAGCTTCTGATGTGCATCAAGTCCTGACCGTGAATTGTTTTCATGACCGTGAATTATGTTTTTTATCATAATTCTTCTTGTAACTTCACTGATCTTCAGCAGCTTAGATCCTAAGCCAAATCTTTAAGTTCCAGGCATCTTTACGCACCTTTTTCACTCATTTTTCATAGAATTCCACTTTTCTTCATTTTACTCCCAAGATTTACCTAGTAACTGTATTTGCACCAAAAACAACTACATACCACGTGAAATATTTTATATGAAGTATAAAAATAACTTAAACTACAGTGTTTAGTGTGTAAAATTATATTGATAATAAGTGTAATTATACACTTATCATACCCCCATGCTTAACTTTTACATTGTCCTCAAGGTAAATTCAACAGAAGTGTATAAATTTATAATCAAGTACGTACCTCATTTGGCGAAAGACTATTGTAGTGAGTACCAAATTCCCACGTTTCATAAAATTCAAGTGAAAGCCCGAAATTTCCCACAAATTAGTAATTTGCAATTTATATAGTCTAGTTGCATACCTTTGTTCTTCATGGAGAGTCAACCAAATCGCATCTTCATTGAAGCGTTATATGCATACTCGAATATTTCCTTCTCTCAAGCATAGTATAAAGTATAAAGGACATAGAAAGCACACTTTGATTAATTTTCTCTCAAGGCATTTTTAGGTAACCTAGGATGCTAAAACACTCTCAGTGGTTGCATTTTATGCTCCATACCACTCTCCCCTTTTTTTAATGATTGCATTTTATGCTCCATACAACTCTCTCATTTTTTTCTTTTAAGCATATGTTTGTGAAGTACTTTGTAATTTGCACCCATTTTTCGTGCTATGCTTTTTCTTTTTCACTCAATGAATGGTTGCAGTTTCTGCTCTGTACCATTCCTCACCTTTTACATAACTCATTGGTTGTCCTCTCTTTCTTTTGATTTTTCACTTAATACCCTCATCCTTTATTGATCAAGTTCAAAGTATTATGGTTATAGTTTCCCAACACTTTAAACACACTCAATACTTATAGGACTTATTCGAGATTTGCATATAAAACTCATTTTAAGAATACCATTATATATTACTCCACTAAAACTTATCGGAAGCATTAAGCTAAAACTATGTAACTTATACTAATTTATGTTGCATTGAAATATATATCGAAACTTACTTGGAATGTTGCATTCGAATGTTACTCACCACTCATCCTTGCCAAATGCTAAATGTTGTGCTAAAAGGGCTCATACCCTCAATGTGCACTTAAACTGGAAACAAAAATTTTGTTCGAAATTTGCACTAACATTAAACTTGTGATACCTAACACTTAACATAACATTGGACAAATGTTAGTAAAGTATAAGAATAGATAATGTATAAATGACACGAAAATCAACAAAAATTTTCAGATTCTTCGATTTTTTATTTTATTCAATTTTTTTGGATTTTACAAATGCCCCCCAACAATAAAGAACACAATGTCCTCATTGTGAGAGATTTTATAAAAAACAAAAAACTAAACAAACAGCTAAATAGTCTAAAAATTTGAAAAAGAAAAGTAAGAAAAGAATAAACCCATTTTTATTGAGAAGGAGAATTTAGGGCCCATGTTATGATCACGAAGACCTATCGCGATCGTGATTTCCTTCAAAACAAGAACAGAAGGTTTTGCTGTATAACTTCACGAGCTTGATCTATAGTCACGATCGTTGTTTGCCACTTTTCTACTAATAAGTTTAATAACTTTTACGCATGGAGTTTGGCTATATATTAATGATGCCAAAAGCTTGTTCGTGCAAAGTATAGGTGTTGTCAGTACCTCTTATCAAATAGAAAAATGATGATAACTGCAAGTATATAGTAAAAGATATCGATCCCACAAGGAAGGACTAGCTCTAAAGATAAAATAGGGAAAAAGGATAAAGAAAATAATATGTATTGATAATTTTGGATAAGAGGGTTAGAATGAAGAATGAGTAAATATATGTATGAAAGATTAGAGAATCTAAATATATAGATTTTCCCTATGAAATAAGGATAGTAGAGAAGTCGCTGAATTCTTCGCCTATCAAGCCCTTAATCTAGACTATGTCAATAATCTGGATTTTCCTAATAAGCAACTAGCGGTCATAGAGTCTGTAAACGAGGAATGGAAAATGTTCTTTGATGGAGCTATGAATCATTAAGGGGTAGGTCTAGAGGTTTTCTTACTAATGTCCTAGAACAAAGTCATCGCACTCTCTAAGTGTCTTGAATTTCCAATAACCAATAATGGGGTAGAATATGAGGCTTTGCCTCTTTGATATGCAAGCTTTGAGAAATGCAAAGGGCACTGAAAGTCACTATCACTAGTAATTTCACTCTTGTTATTTGTTAAGTCTTTGGTGATTGGGAAATCAAAGAAGAGTTTCTTCTACCTTATCTCGATGCAGTTTGGGAGTTAGCCGTAAAATTCAAGAAGTGTCTAGAGAAGAAGCAAAAGGGCCATTTTTGGACTTCAATGATAGCCAATTGTATCCCTGAGACAAAGAAAGTCGACATGGCTTAGTTTTTAGGGGAGTTCGATGAAATAGTCCTGCCGATGAAGAAGAGGCTTGAAATGTCACATTTTGGTAGGCTAGCTCACAACTAGGTTCATGTTAGGTACACTAAGGCTCAGATGAAGCAAAAGCTTAAGTATGTACCGACAGTATTGCCTACAGACATTAGCAAGGAGGAGGAAGACTAGTTTATGGTGGACTTTGAGGAGAGTGATGACTCTAATAATGTTCCCATCTCTAGTATCTTAGAGAATGTAACCACAATCCCCTCTAAGGTCAAGGAGAAGAGTCCAGCCAAGTCCAGTGATGCTCCTACTTAGCATCAAAGAAGAGAATTTCAAGCAAAAACCCGCATTCAAAGGGATGTAGAGGCTAAGCTGCTAGTTGAGCAGAAAGTTGAGGAAAAGGAAGCAGAGGCTGAGGCCAATGAGTCCCTCCGCCAAAGGAAGTGTAAGATGGTTTTCTCAGATGATACTGAGGAGCAGGACGAGGCCAAGAAGTCTAAGGATGAGGACCATCTCAGGTCGAATGCTGTTAAGAATATTCAAGATGTTTTTGCCAAACTTAAGGGCACTCAGTGAAAGCGTTCTGCCACCACAACGCCACTGCAAAAGACTTAGTAGGTGGTGAGCAGCGAGGAGGATGCTAGAGAAACCCTTACCCTGATTCCTGAGGAGTCTAATCCTTAGAACCTCAGCATGCCCACTCTTACATTTACTCATGTTGAGGAGCCTTCTTCACAACATGAGCAACCTCAGGTTGACCCACCCTTGGGTCAAACAGCTGACCCAGAGGTTCCGCAAAATCCAATCCCTTTTCTTGTAAATTCCTCTATTCAATCAGGCTCTACTTTAGTAGATCTTAAAATGTAGAAAAATCCTTCTCCTTCCCCTTCTAACTCTATACATTCTCCAATTCAAATTTCTTTACTTGAAAATAGCCAAGACTCCTTTCCTCCATCTCTAGTACATAATTCTTCAACCCCTTCTCCTATACATTCTCAATCAATAACAAATTCTTCTAGAGCCATTGTACCTTCTATTCCACTGAAACTAACTTCTTCCTCTGTACATGGTTCTGAACATACTCTTTCTTCAAACCCATCCTCAACACCCTTAAGTCCTCTATTTCGGGAAGTTCCTAATGCTGAGAACTCTGCTCAGTAGAGTGATAAGTGTATAATTACACTTATTATCGCATTAATTTTATACAATAAACAATATAGTTTTAGTAATTTTTATAATTCATATAAAAGATTTCACATGGTATGTAGTTGTTTTTTATGCAAATGCAGTACTAGGTAAATCTTGGGGGTAAAATGATCAAAAGTGGAATTCTATGAAAAAAGAGTGAAAAAGGTGCAAAAAGATGCATGGAACTTGAAGATTTGGCTTAGGATCGAAGCTGTCGAAGATCGGTGAAGTTACAAGAAGAATTCTGAGTAAAACTCAATTCACGGTCACGATAATCATTCACGATCGTGACTTGTTTACTTCAGAAACAGAAGATTGCCAACCAAAGATTCACGGTCGTGACATGTATATCGCGGTCGTAACATGGACGGTTTTCTGGTATTGTCTTTTTAACAAACAACCACCAGATAAGCATGATCAACCGCCATCAATCGCCATCAACTACCAATGAACAGACACCTATCAAGAGTTAACCAATCATGAAAAGGTGCTTATCCATTGTGGATTATATCAAAGATTCTCAACCAATCACAATGAAGAGATGTAATCTTTCACCAATGGACACAACCCTTCGTTTGGATTGACGCAACCCTTCAAACTCTATAAATAGTGTTCCATTCCTTTTCAATTTCACGCAGCACCACTAGAGAGGAAAATATTAGAGTGAAATTAGAGAGAGATATAGTGTGTATAGATAGAGAGTTCACTATGTTCTTAAGTGTTAGTGAGAAAATGTTTAAGTGATTTGAGTCCCTGTTTCGATCACTAGATTTCTCTATATTCTTGAGCAATTATTGTGTAAGTGTACTTGTAAATCACTTATCAATAAAAGTTTTCATTCTTCAACATTCATTTGTTCGATATTCACAAAGAATAGCATCCTAAAGGAGGTTTTGTATGGGCTGAGATCGAATTCAAAGCAGACGCAGGAATTGCAGGAATTGACGACTCCCATTAAAGAGTGGATACGGTTTTATCAACTTTAGCTTTCACTTGCATACCTTACAACTTTGCTTTTCTTTTTACTTATACTTTCTATTTCAAAGTTTATGATATTTCTATGTGTCATAATGCATATTTCATGCTAAGTCTTTCATGTTAATCAAGTTATATGCGTTGGTGTTAATTTTAAGAGTAGTTTCAGGGTTAACAATATCGTGTATAATCACTGGATCTGTGATATAATGCTGTTTAGTGAGCCAACATTTTTGGAATGGTAACTTGCTAAATATGGTTATGTAAGAGAGACCCGTACTAAGCATAGTTATGATGGTGTCTAGGTTTATATAATAGTCTTATCTCATTTGCGCTAGGATTAGAAAAGTTATTTTATGTGTTGCTCTACGGTGAATCATTGAACATCTGAATGTGTTGAACTGGGTTTGTTAGATTAGTCTAGTGTATCGTAACATTTTTGTTGAACTTACATGTTTTCCCTCCTATACTTATTCATGGTGAAAATCTATGCATTTAGCGTCTCTCATCTATTACGTTTATATTTACTCAACTTTTCCTTCTGATCTTACCTTTCCAAAAATCTCAAAACTATTTTTATTTTCCTTTACTTTGCCTTTCCTTGTTAATGTTCAGAGAATAGTCCTTCCCTGTGGGATCGATATCTTTTAAAACTACATAGCAACTGTATACTTACAGTTATCATCATTTTTCAATGTAATAAGGGGTATTGACAACACCTACATTTTTCGTGAACAAGTTTTTGGCATTATTATTAAGGATAAGTCTTACTGAACGAGTATAACCAAGTCTCACGAACATCTTTTTGGAATCATAAAGATATTAAACTTATCAGTGGAAAAGTGGCGAACAAAGAGAAAAGCAAGCTGTTAGACTGCTGAGGCAAATTTTACAACCAGTGACGCACCTAAACCTAGTAGCAAGCTAGTAATGGCTTATACATCTTTCTTGGTACAGATCTGAGAGTTAGCAAGAAAGCAATTTCCTATGCTCAAGATTGATGCTTAGTTAGATGGAGTAGTAGATAACATGCTACATGCTCAGGAAATGACAGCCTTGTCATCCAGGCCCAAGGCAAAATTGTTGAAATTTGAACAGCACACAAGTGTGCGTAGTGACTCTCTATACTTTGGAGAGTTTGAGAGGATCCAAGCCACCTTGTTGGTTATTCAAAATGACTTGCAAAAAGAGAGTGCCAAGAGCCTAGTAGATAAGATGGCACTAATCGTGAATGGGTTAATGGACTTGCAGCCTAGCTTAGGGCATCTACTAGATCTATTCCCACATATACTATAATGGCAAATGTTATTGCAGGAAATAGACGCTGCTACCGAGTAACTGAGTCTCTTGAGTACCAACATGGTTACTCAAGTGACACAGATCTATGAGCTCGGAAAGGAGGAGGCCAAGATAAAGAGACTAACCGATTGCAAGATCGAGGATATCTCCAAGGAGGTAGCATCTACCGAGGACGTGAGTTACAGCATCCCGAAGTTGGTGGAATCCGAGTCAAGGTTCTTACTAGTCCATGATAACAAGCAAGATGAGATCCTCAAGTTATTAAAGGATATCTCAAAGAAGCTAGACAAGTCCCCCATCGTGAACATTGACTCTCTCCATGCTAAGATGGATACTCTTCAATGAGAGGTCTCTGATCACATAACGGAGAAAGTCTCCTCATCGCAGAAATTTCTAGTGATTGTAATGGGACAAATTTTTCCAGACATGCCAATGCCAAGAATGCCTCCGACTGAATCCCTCTATCCTGAGACTGGAATGAAATCCACTCAAAGATGAATGTCATAAAAACCAAAGTGGAAGATCTAACGAAGAAGGGGGATTTTCTATTCAAGATGGGAGAGCTGGATGGAAAAGATATTGAGTACACCTCATGGTGTATCACATCTATTGGTTAAAAAATTCTTGACATTGAATCTCAGCTGAAGATTGCACTACTAGTAATAGACTTTCATGGTTTTCTTCAGTGTTTTGAACAATTTGCTAGTTAGGGTTTTAACCACAAAGCTCATCTCTTGTGTTGCCACCATCTTCTTCTCAACGAGCTAAATGATCAAGACTTCCACTCAACCAAGGGCAATGAGCAATTGGAGCAGGAGATTTCCCTGTAGATAATTGGCTAACAAGAAAGCTTCCAAGCTGCACTTGACACCTTTAATGTCTGTCTTGATCAAATTGTTCAAGGTCAGATAGCAAAGGGGGAGAAGGTAGCTGAGATGCACTCAGGATGTCCAATCTCAGCAAGGGATCTCTTTCAAAGCATCCTCATTCACTTCATCCTTCTAACAAGACCAATCAGGACAAGACCAAGACTGATGGATCTTCCTCTTCAACGCATAAGAAATAGACTAGGCCATGTTCCAAATAGATGTAGATTTTATAATAGGGCTTAGTATGTAATCTTAGCATAGGACATACTTTATGTACTGACTAAGTCATTTTTTATACATTAATAAAATTACAAGTTCCTACCTCAAGTTAAGATCTTCTTAACTTTTTATTCTATGTATGTTTTTTGCTGTGTATCTAACGATGTAGTACAGGAAAACATACAAGAGACCAAACCTTTGAAGATACAGGTGAAGTAAAATGATTTCCGAAATCAAAGAAGAAATCCTCTAAGTGTGGGGGATCTGAGTTGCTTGTAGAAGACTCACTCAGTATGGGGGAGCATAAGTTGACTAAGGGAAGTCACTCAGCACAAGGGAGTTTTACATCGCTTTTATGTATTTTGTAATCTCTGAACTGTTTATTCAATTAACTTCTTCTACTACCTAGTTTGCTATCTGTCAAGAATGGGGGAGATTCTAGAACCCAAGTTAATAGTACTTAATAGTACTGAGCTATTTTGGAAATAGCAAACTAACTAGGATAGTGAAATTAATTGAGTACTAAGTTGAATCTTAATTAATAAAGCTGACCTGAGTTTATTCAAGGGAGAATAACTCAGTTTTGCGAGATAATTAATTAAGTTATGACTTAGAGTAGCAAAAGCTGAGTCTATGCTGAGTACTACATAGTTTAGGATTACTTCACTCAGCTCGTTTTGATTCCTACTTTTATTTAATGAAAAGCACATTATTTGACACATAGAGTCTTAATGACACATGTGCTACTAACATCGTCTGTCAAGGAACGGAATATTCTTTAATGCTTTTCTGGAGATAAGGCACTAAAATTAATGAAGATTCCTATGGTCCTCACAACATGAAAAAGTGTTAGTACGGAATGTCAGGGATTCCTCGGTACAGTCCAAGTAAAAGGAATTTTCTATTATGCGCCACGTTTTAAGTGTCTCTAGGTGAATCTGTCAACGTCAGCAAGGTTAACCAATGGGAAGACTCCATGTTGGATTCTAGCACGTCTCTCTTAGAACCATATTGCTTGAAGACAAATGAGATTTTGTCAATGGAATTTTATCGTGCCTCAACGTTCATATTTCTATCTCTAAACATCGTAGAATCTGTCTCCAATGGGAATATTTGAATGATTAGAAGAGATGAGAAATTGAAAATCAGCAGCAATAGCATAAATGTTGCAATAGCTACTTCAGTGAGCTTCAAAGTATAAATAGAAGACTAGAGAAGATGTTCAAACTTGGTGAATCACCTCGAATTTATTAAGAGCTAAAACACTACTCAAATTAATACTTTGAAGCTTAAATAAATAAAATAAAATAAAATTTGATATTTTGGGTAGGAGGTTAGAATGAAGAATGAGTAAATAGAGGTATGAAAGATTAGAGAATCTAAATACCTAGATTTTCCCTACGAAATAAGGATAGCAGAGAAAACATGCAAGTTCAACAAAGATGCTATGATTCACTAAACTAATCTAACAGACTCGGTTCTAAATATTCAGATGTTCAATTATTCGCCGCAGGGCAACACATGAAATGACTTTTCTAATCCTAGCGCAAACAAATTAAGACGATTATATAAACCTGGATAACATCAATACTATGCTTAGTACGGGTCGCTCACATAGCCACATTTAGCAAGTTACCATTCCAAAAATGTTGGCTCACTAAACAACGTTATATCACAGATCTAGCGATTATACACGATATTGTTAACCCCGAAACTACTCTTAAAATTAACTCCAACGCATATAACTTGATTAACATGAAAGACTTAACACGAAATACGCATTATGACACATAGACATATTATAAACTTTGAAATAAAAAGTATAAGTAGAAAGCAAAGCAAAGTTGTAAGGTATGGAAGTGAAAGCTAAAGTTGATCAAATCGTATCCACTCTTTAATGGGAGTCGTCAATTCTCGCAATTCGTGCGTCTGCTTTGAATTCGGTCTCGGCCTGTACAGAACCTCCTCTAGGATGCTATTCTTTGCGAATATCAAACAAACGAATATTGAAGAATGAAAACTTTTATTGATAGGTGATTTGCAAGTACACTTATACAACAATTTCTTGAGAATATAGAGAAATCTAATGATCGAATTAGGGATTCAAATCACTAAAACATTTTCTCGCTAAAGCTTATGAACGTAGTGAAACTAGATATTTATTCTCTATCTATACACTATGCACCATCTTTCACCCCTCTATTCTACACAAAATTAGTGAGGTTGACCTCTGATAAGTGTCTTTTCGTTGGTTGTTGATGGTGGTTGATCATGCTTATCTAGCGGTTGGTAGTTAAGAAGATAATACTGGAAAACCGTCCAAGTCGCGACCACGATATACATGTCGTGACCATGAATCTTTGATTGGCAGACTTCTGATCTGAAGTAGAACTAGTCAAGACAGCGAATGATTGTTGCGATCGTGAATTGAGTTTTTCTATAGAAATTTCCTTGCAATTTCACCGATCTTTGACAGCTTCGATCTTAAGCCAAATCTTTATGTTCGACCCATCTTTTTGTACCTTTTTCACTCTTTTTTCATAGAATTCCACTTTAGATCAATTTACTCCCAAGATTTACCTAGTATCTACATTTACATAAAAAATAACTACATACCACGTGAAATCTTTTATATGAAGTATAAAAATGATTTAATTCATAGTGTTTAATGTGTAAAATTAATATGATAATATGTGTAATTATACACTTAACAAATAACAAGAGTCTAATTGACCTATCTAAGAATCTAGTTCAACAAGGCAGGATGAAGCATGTCAATATAAGACATCACTTCATAAGGGATCATGTGCTAAGGGGAGATATCAAAGTAGAGTATGTTCATTCAGAATTACAACGAGCTGATATATTCACCAAACCATTAGCAAAGGAGCAATTCAATGTTCTTACGCAGCTATTTAGGATGGCGAACCCATTGTGAAGAAAAATTTAAGAACTTGGCTAAGTGTTGAAAATCAGGCCTCAACTTAGCCGAATGAGGTAACAAGTATTTAACCCCATTAACTTTTTAAAATAACGCTATGAGATTCAGTTTCACGGTTAAAACTCGAAAGTTATTTTATCCAAAGGATGCTTTTAATTGGAACCATGTAATTTCGAAACTCACTTTTTTATTAAGTCAGTTAAATCTTTGTTAAGCTCAGTGTTCAATCTTAATCTTGGTTCGGGAGAGCGTGATGTATCACCCTGCAAGTTGAAGATCCTAAAAAAGAAGCAGCATGTTAGAGAGAGAAGGTAACCTACAATTTCGAGTTCTCTAGCATTTTTGCAAAGAACCCTAATTCTCTCATCTTTCAATTCTCTAAACATGCAAATGGGGAACACTAGGAAAACCCTCGTTCTTCAAGTCTTTTCCAAGAAAACTATGTTTTTGCACATAGATGGCACTACAGTGAAAGTCATTTTTCCCCAAGGAACTATCTTCACAATTGATTAACCTGAAAATCAAGACTTCGAATTGTTGTTTGAGGTAGACTATGATGGAATGCTAAAGAGGAAGGTCATGCACTGAGTCTTCAAGCAACAAACTCTAAGTCAATTCAATTGACTAAATGGTCCTTCCATCAAGGAGTTAATCAAGAAATTTTTTGCAAAAATCTACTCCATTAAAGATTGCAACGATGTTTTTATGGTGGAGAATAACGTCTCCTACATAATTTTTTCCAAGTTAATCAGCAGTCTCCTCAACATGTCTTTCAAGGGGACAAAGTTGAGAAGGAATGGGGATGAAGAGCAAGTGGTTGTCCCTGAAGATTGGGAACTCCAGCTGATTATGGATCTTGAGAGATCATAGCATCTAGGATGAGCTGGGAGGCAAGGGCATGCCATGAATTGTTGGGGAAGCTGATTTTCCCTAAGGCGAGGTCCCTCCATAGCTGCACTTATTTCGAGAGGTGCGTAATCTACCATGTGGTAGAAGGTGAGCAACTTAACAAGCTAGTGATGATTCTTCATCACTTGACAAAAGTTACTACTGTCTACCATTATAGGTATTGGACTACTGCCACTGTGAGCACGAGATTTTGTACCAGCTCGCGCGTTCAATGATGATAGCTTTTTGGGATATTTATCCTCAAATCACACGATTTTTTACTGTCCGGTTATCTTCATATGGGAGTTTTCCTCGTCTCTAAATTTAAAAGGACTTTAATTCAGAAAATTAACTAAAAAATATAAAAATACACAAAAAAAATTCGAAAACGCAACCGGAAGCCTGATTCAGAGCCCGCCTCGCCTATACTTGGTAAGGCACGGCTCGCTAGAGGGCTGGCCAACCTCGCCAAGGGTCTGGCGAGCCTCACCATGCCCTAGTGAGGCTCTCCAGTATTCTGGCGAGGCTCGCCAGACCCTGGCTAGCCTTGCAGACCCTAGTGAGGCTCGCTAGACCTTGGCATGCCTCGCCAGGTAGTTTGGAGAACTCACCAGACTTTTTGGCGAGTTCGCCAGGCCTCCTAGTGAGGCTTCCTCTCCAACGAGGCCTGCCTCGCCAGGAAGTCTGGAGAACTCGCCAGGCTTTCTGGTGAGGCCTCGCCAGACGTTCTTTTATTTTGGATTTTTCTGGACTTTTTTCTATAAATAGTCGGACCTTTTTGGATTGAAAGGGGGCTGAGAAATTCAGAGAAAATTTTCTCTGTCAGATAAAAAAAATATAAACAATATTTCTTACTTTCTTCTTTTTTTTTCTCGGATCCAAAACACTTTTGGATCCCAAATCTCTTCATCTTTTAATTAAATTTCCTCATCTATTTCTTCTTAAATCCTCAGATATTCTCGGATCTAAAACAAATTTAGAACCTGAGTCTCATAACCTTTTGGATAAATAAACACTTTATTTTCCAACCAAACACTTTTTTTTCCAATTAAACTAAAATTAACTACAAAAACGAACGAGGAACACTCCCGGGGATCGAACGGATACGCCGGAGTGGATTCATACCGCAAGGGTAAGCCTCTGAGTTCCTAGAACTACAAATTCTATGCTCATCTTTTGTTAAATTTCTTTTTAATTTTATTTTTAGCCTAGGAATTACTTTTATTACTTCTTATTGTAAATGATGTTGTAATTCTCCTTCTTCTATTATTTCTTTTTAATTTTGGTATTAGAATACCCCATGAAGGGAATAAAATATATTCCCGGATAACATACCTCACCTTTTGCCATGCGGTCATTTTCACTAATAAAATTGACCAACATATGTGTAAATAAAAATGAACTATTTTTATTTAAATTAACAACTTTAAAATCATCGATGTTTTAATTAAGCCATACGAGCCTCGCTAAAATCAAATCGAGCATACGTGATATCCCATGTTCTAACCTTTGTGGATGCAAGTTAGATGTATGTTTAGGATTTTATTTTTCCTTCAGGTATTGCATATATTTTATGGAAAATGTAATTAATAGGTTAGCGGGCGGTTGCATCCCCCGATTTTTTGAAGCCTTGTAATTTTTATTTTTTGCATTTACTTTCCTCATTTATTTTTCGCTTTGTGGATGGTTTATTATTCTGCTTTGTGGATGTTTTATTATATTGCAATATGTGAATCATGCATATAAAGTCTAAAAACGACCTAAGTGTGAATATGCATAACTAAGAGAATATGGTTTTCTGTAGATGTAATATAATGTGATCACATAAGAAATAAGTAACTTATCCCGGACCCGAATCTCTGTGTCTTGGTGGGCAATCCCCCGAACGTTAAGTCTCACAGGACTCTAATTCCTGGAAAGAGCTAATCCAGGTGGCGACTTCCCACTAAGAGATGGCGGATTCGAGTTCGAACTGATCTAAAACATTTTCGCTTTTTTCTCTTTTAACCTTTTTTCCCGAGTCCCCGACCCGGTGCACCTTTTTTTCAAACACCCTGTGGACCACACCTATGAAACCGCGCGCTCTCGGTCCACCGCTCTATGTTACCCGCTCATAGTGGCGACTCCACTGGGGATTTTTCTAAAACTTGTTTTTCAAAGGTTTTAGATTTTGGATAAGTGCCAAAAATTATTGATCACATTATTCTGTTTTCTCTTAATTATGACATATTCATAAATAAAGCATTGCAATAGAAGGGATTAGCCCATAAGTCTAAGGTACCCCTATTACCGTGAAGCTTTCTCTTGTACTAATCTGCCTCCCTAAGAAAAGATAGTACTTGAGCGAGTGGAGCACTTGTTGCCATAACTCATGTACCTCCCTCGTTAGAACCTATTTGGGGAGAGGCTTGAAGTGTATTTCAGTGCAACAAGAACCTTCTACATTAGCAACCCATTTATAAACCCTCATGTAAATAAGCCGTAGGCATTTTCCCTAGGATGTTACCCAAACATGCGATCATGCATTATATTTTCCTGTAGGTGCGCTCCTTTGTATCCTCATGGTACTAAGATGAACCAAACTTAGGATAGAGACTAGCCAAAAACCCTATGTGCGGGAGTTGTATGGTTAGAAGAAAGATATTGTGTGCTATGTGCAAAGTGTTTACCGCTTTTCGATTCATCATGCATTGTACAAATTTGCCATGCTAACCATGAATTTTCGTGCAGACACTTAAAAGCACACACTCATGATACTAAACATGGTTTGATGTCACTCATACGTAGGAACTTAGTTGACACTATAGATCGTGTCACCCTAAGACAACATAAAACCACTTAGGAACATCATTTACCCTTTTTAGCGATTAGCTTATACATGGCAAACATATCTTTCTTTTACTACGTGATGTCCACTTGACATCTGACACTTAGCTCGCAAGGGGCAATAATATATCCAACACATTACCTTTGAGATGTCCACTCAACATCCAACTCACAGCCCTTTAGGGGCAATTATACACACCAAAAGCCCAAACGGGGTAAATACCTACCCAAAACCTTTTTTCCCACATTAAAGGATATCCCAGTTGATGTCTTAACCTAAGCTCACACAAGGCGAACTTACTACAAAAGTTTTACCTTACCAAATCTTCAAGGGTATATGTCTCATACCCGAATCATTCACCCACACGAGGCAATAATTCACCACATATCCTCAAATAGTGATGATCACACAAGTATACGAAACTCTGAAATAACCAAATCATTCATTAGGTAGCTACATACGGTAGTTATTTTCGTTTTATTAGGGTATGTCACACCGCTTACCCGAAACAATTTTGACCTCATTCCATGAGACCTAGTCATAGTACAAAGACTCAAACCATTGACCTATTACCACACAAGTAGCTTGGTCAACTCACTTAGACCACTCACGTTACAATATCACATAGACATTGTACAAATCTCAAATCCAACCCTCGTTGTTAGAGTTTCTTCCCCACATGTTTTCATCTTTACCTAACGACTAACCTGTTTGTTTCAAATGGATTGACATACATGTTATTTCACATCATGGCATGCTAACCCCTTGTGAATGAAGCCATAACATTAAAAATCTCATGCATTACCCGCACCATGAATCATATCACAAATCTCACATGAATGATCTAATATTCTTCTCATGTATAAAAAAAAGGGGCTTGGAAGAGGCCTGCTGGCAGCCTGGTTCGCGTTTCCCTAATTGTGGCCAATCTGGAGGGGGTTCCGTACACTGACTCAAGCAAGGACTCAGGTTCAGACTCGGATTCAGGTCAGAGCACGTCAATTATGGCTAATCCACAAGGAGAAGGTGCAAGGGAAGATCACCCCATCCTTACAGGACAAAGTTCTCAGTAGTCATCGATGAGCGCCGAGATTGCAGCTGCCATAAACACCTTTGCCAATGGTGAACAACTAGCTACACTCATTCACCAACACCTCGAGAGGACCCATAATGTAATGCCCAGCTAGGAAGTCACCCTTAACAACTTTAATCCGACAGGAGCACCTCCTACCTCGCATGCAGTATCCTCAACTCCTACTGCCATTTATCAGTTCGGGGCAGGATAAAGTCAATTGAACCAGGCTCCGATTAGGTAGCCAGGATATAACTTTGCCAATCCTTCCCAATTCTTCCCGAGATAAATGGGGCAGCCAGCATTCGCGCCAGGGCCTTTCCACCAAGGAGTGACCCAACAACCTATTTCTAACTGGAGTACGTTTATCACCTCACAGTTCCAAGCACCTCAACTACCCCATTTCGTAACATATCCCCAGGGGCAATATGGCTCTTATCCAAGCACAGGGAATGCCATCCTTCAACTACCAGGAATGGTGGAACTATGGCAACAGCTCTTGGCCATTCATGATGGCCACCTAAGGAACACGTACCCTGCACAACCGACCATCAGGGATGAAGATAGTTTGCCCCCAAACTTCGTAATGCCACAGTTTGAGAAGTACGTAGGATCTGGTGACCCGCGCGCTCACTTGACGCATTATCAGATAGTGATGAGAGCATTGAGGGTTAGTGATCGAATGATGGCTAAGATCTTCGTCATCACCTTAGCCCACCTGGTCAATGAGTGTTACAGCCACCTTCCACTAGATATAGCCTCGCTCAAGCTATGCTGGAGCATTATGGTTTCAACTCTCAGATGGAAACCACAATGCAACATCTGGAGGCTATAAGGCAAAGGCAGGGTGAGAGCTTCAAATCCTACTATGCACGTTGGATGGCCACACAAGTCAAGCTTCGTGCTCGCTTAACTCTACCAGAGATGATAACCAAGCTACTGGATGGTCCACTACCATCATACAGGAACAAGTTTGGGTCAGACATCTTCTCGAGTTACCAAGAAGTGTTTGAGAAGGTGGATAGGATGAAGCACTTTGAATCCATGGACACATCTTGGAGGGATTAGCACCCATGATTATTATGTAATGATTAGCATTTAGCTACTTTACCCACGGGGCTTTTGAATTATTTTGAATAAATTGAACATTGTTTATTTGCTTGATATTTTATCAATGACATCACTCATTCTCATAAACATATACATATTGTTTTTAACACATGTAACACATCATTTTATGAAATTAAATTGGGT
>CATIWQ010016494.1:0-19386 GCA_949673415.1 Euphorbia schlechtendalii | reverse complement strand
TGGAATCATGAAGAAAGACATGAAGATTCTAAAGAAAAGTAATAAATCAATGCTTCGAAAATTACTTTCATTCTTTGGAAAGAAAAATTGTCAATTCACTCCTAGTCCACCGGATTCTCCTTCACAATAAACGGGTTTTATCTTTCCTTAGCTTTATTTTCAATTATTTTTAGACTAGCTTTAGCTTTAGTAGTTTAGTTTTGATTTTTTATTAAATGTCTCACAATGAGGACATTGTGTTCTTTAAGTGTGGGGGCGCATTTGTAAAAATCCCATCAAATCTAAAAAAATGAATAAAATTAAAAAAATTGAAGAGCTTGAAAATTTTTTGTTGATTTTCATGTCAATTTATACATTATCATTTCTTATACTTTACTAACAATTATCTAAGGTTATTGTGAGTGTTAGGTTTTACAAGTTTGATGTTAGTGCAAAAATTGAGCGCATGTTGAATTTGAGCATTAGTAGCACACCATTATTGGTAAGGATGAGTGGTGAGTAACATTCAAAAGCAACATTCCAAGTAAGTTTTGATTTATATTTCAATGCACCATGAATTAGGATAAATTATATAATTTTTGTTTACTATTTCCGATAAGTTGAAATGGAGTAATATCTAATGGTATTCTTACTATGCGTTCTATATGCAAATCTCGAATAAGTCCTATAAGTATTGAGTATGTTTAAAGTGTATGGAAACTATAGCCATAATACTTTGACATTGATCAATAAAGGATGAGGGTATTAATGAAAAATCAAAAGAAAGAGAGGATAACCAATGAGTTATGGAAAAGGTGAGGAATGGTACGGAGCAGAAACTGCAACCATTCATTGAGTGAAAAAAAAAGAAAAGAAAGCATAGCATGAAAAATGGGTGCAAAGTACAAAGTACTTAAAAAACATATGCATAAAAGAAAAAAATGAGAGAGTGGTATGGAGCATAAAATGCAACCACTATGAGTGTTTTTAGCATCCTAGGTTACCCAAAAATGCCTTGAGAGAAATTAATCAAAGTGTGCTTTTTATGTCCTTTACACTTTATACTATGCTTAAGAGAAGGTAATATTCGAGTATGCATATAACGCTTATATGAAGATGTGATTTGATTGACTCTCCATTATGAACAAAAGTACACAACTGAGCTATATAAATTGCACATTACTGATTTGTGGGAAATTTCGAACTTCTACTTGAAATGTTTTGCAACGTGGAATGTGATACTCACTGCAATAGTCTTTCGCCAATAAGGTAAGACTTGTTTACCAAATTTATACACTTCTGTTGAATTTACCTTGAGGACAAGGCAAAAGTTAAGTGTGGGGGTATGATAAGCGTATAATTACACTTATTATCATTATAATTTTACACAATAAACAGTGTTGTTTTAGTCATTTTTATACTTCATATAAAAGATTTCACGTGGTATGTAGTTGTTTTTTATGCAAATGCAGATACTAGGTAAATCTTGGGAGTAAAATGAGCTAAAATGGAATTCTATAAAAAAAAGAGTGAAAAAGGTGTAAAAAGATGTGTGGAACTTAAAGATTTGGCTTAGAATCGAAGCTGTCAAAGATCGGTGAAGTTACAAGTAGATTCTGAAGAAAACTCAATTCACGGTCGTGACAATACCTCGCGGTTGTGACCTGTTCACTTAAGAAATAGAAGTCTGCCAATCAAAGGTTCACGGTCGCGAATCACATATCGCAGTCCCGACATGGACTGTTTTCTTTTATTATCTTCTTAACTACCAACCGCAAGATAACCATGATCAACCACCATCAACTGCTAACGAAAAGATACTTATCAAGAGTTAACTGATCATGAAAAGGTGCCTATCCATTATGGATTGAATCAAAGTCTCTCAACCAATCACATTGAAGAGATGCAATCTTTCACCAATGGATGTGACTCTTCGTTTGGATAGATGCAACCCTTCGATTTCTATAAATAGGGCTTCATTTCCTCAAAAATCATGTGCAACACGAGAGTGCAAAGGTGGCATTAGAATTGGAAAAAGTGAGAGATATAGTTCGTGTGTAGTTAGAATCGCTACGTTCCAAAGTGTTAGCGAGAAAATGTTTAAGTGATTCAAATCCTTGTTTCGATCACTAGATTTCTCTACGTATTCAAGGGATTGTTGTATAAGTGTACTTGCAAATCACTTATGAATAAAAGTTTTTGTTCTTCAATATTCGTTTATTCAATATTCATAAAGAATAGCATCCTAGTGGAGGTTCTGTACGAGCCAAGATCGAATTCAAAGCAGACATAGAATTGCGAAAATTGACAACTCCCATTAAAGAGTGGATACAGTTTGATCAACTTTAGCTTTCACTTGCATACCTCACAACTTTGCTTTGCTTTCTACTTATACTTTCTATTTCAAACTTTATGATATGTCTATGTGTCATATTGCATATTTCATGCTAAGTATTTTATTTTAATCAAGTTATATGCGTTGGAGTTAATTTTGAGAGAAGTTTTAGGGTTAATGATATCGTATATAATCATTGGATCTATGATATAACGCTGTTTAGTGAGCCAACATTTTTGGAATGGTAACTTGCTAAATGTGGCTATGTGAGAGCGACCCGTACTAAGCATAATATTGATGTTGTCCAGGTTTTCATAATTGTCTTCATTCATTTCTGTTAGACTTAGAAAAGTTATTTCATGTGTTGCTATGCGGTGAATCATTGAACATCTAAGTGTTTTGAACCAAGTCTGTTGGATAATCTAGAGAATCGAAACATCTTTGTTAAACGTGCATGTTTTCTCTGCTATACTTGTTTGTAATGAAAAATCTCTACGCTTAGAGTTTCTAATCTTCCACATCTATATTTTCTCAACTGTTCTTTCTAATCTTCCTACCCAAAAATATTAATTTCTAATCTTTCACATATATATTTACTCAACTGTTCGTTCTAATCTTCCTACCCAAAAATATTAATTCTATTTTTATTTCCTTATTTTTATCTTTCCCTTCCATATCTTTATACCTGGTTCCTTCCTTGTGGGTTCGATATCTTTTAAAACTACATCGCAATTATATACTTGTAGTTATCATCATTTTTCTATGTGATAAGAGGTATTGATAACACCTGCATTTATTTGTGAACAAGTTTTTGGTGTAGTGAGATTTTGGAACCATTATTGATTAAACTTATCAGTAGAAAAGTGGCGAACAAATGACACACTATCTTCCCACATTTTCAAATTCTACACTTTGTACCGAGCTTAGTGCCTTTCTTCGCCCATGATGGTGATATTATTTTCTTGTTCTCTTATGGGGGTGGCAAGGGAGTGGTATGAGATGTAGTCGAAGCAGATTAAGAGCACTTAGGAAAATATTACAGTGGAGTTCCAGTCACAATTTTTGTTCCTTGAATGGCCCAGACAGTGCATGTTGGACGTATTTGCCTGTAAGTAAGGGGATAACAAATATTCATGAGCTACCTTTGATGATGGATGCTCATTTACGTAGTGATGTGAACAAGACTGACAGAGTAAGCCGGTGTTCGATTGATGATAGAGGGGGGGCTCGCAGTTGGTATTACCATCATCTACCTAGAATGATAATCCTATCGCTTGATGAGCTGTCTTATCATGCCCACCATTTAGACAGAGAACATGTGCTAGGGGATCGCAACGTTTTGGTAGTGGGGTTAGGGATACCCTCCAACTCTATCTTCGAGATACTATCAAGGTTCAATCTAGAGGTAAATGCATTAACCGATAATGGGCAAGATATGGAAGTTGATCCGTTGATCGAGGTTTTCTCGATGAGAAGGATTGAAGATAGGGGGATGTAATGGAGGTAGACTTTGGTAAGACATGAGAGCGAGTGCCCATTGATCTAGATGCTTATGTATTGAAGTTCAGAAGAAAGAAGAAATAGGATGATGGTGTCTCGATGGAAGGTGAGACTATTCTATATGGAAAGAATCCAATCGACCTAGGCTCCTACCAACTGAAGGGGTCTTGAGATGAATTAGCTGATGGGTACAACCAATTCTCATGGGTAACTCCGACTGAGACAAGAGTGATTGAAGAAGGGGTGTTGAGGGTCACCCAAAGTGGGAGAGTCTTTCAGAGGGGAAGATGTTTGTGAAGCTCAAAAACTTTGCTCTTGAAGAGATCTCCATGGAGCAACCTGAATCCCAGCTCCCTCCAAAAGTAGATGAGGATGATCTTGATGTAGACTCGTTGCTGAATCAGCTTAAAGGGACTCAAGCAAAGTACAGTATTTGGAAGTTGCTTGAGATTTCTCAACGACACAAGAAGGGGCTGGTGAAGATGCTGATGGAGATGTCCACGACACTCACTACTTCGGTAGTTGAAATGTGTGCTGCGATTGGGGAGGGAATCACACCCCACAAGCTACTAGGCATAACATATAAATAGCAAAAATTATCGCCAGAGCTCGGGGTACACAATAGATAGCTTTTCATCAAAGTGCAAATTTTCAACCGAGCAATTCCCTGTGTAATATCTTAATTAGTTATAACGTACAAACAGTTTTAGATTATTATTAATAATAATTAAGGAATCTTTGTTGCTTATCAGTGTTTTTAATTTATTTATGTATCTCGGTGGTATCATATATTAATATTATTATATATATAGGCATTGATAAGACAAAGTTTGTGACTACTTCATAGTGTAAAAGTGCGAGGACATAGTGGGATCTATGTGGTGTGAGAATCACACATACATGTTACTATGAATAGTCTAAATATTCCTAGTCATAGTTTCATTGAGACTAGACATCAATGGAAAGGACAGACTAGCATATGTAGGCTTACTCCTTGGAGATCTAAGAAGCCGATTTCATGAGCTAAAGGTGGTACCTTAAGTTAACACGTGAATGTATTCGGGTAATACATAAGAGACCACTATAAGATAGACACTAGGAAATAGCTATATCCATGTCTTGGTGTCATATCTTATTGCAGTAGCAAGACAAATATCCTCAAACCTCAAATACTGGTTACCTTGTGTAAGAGTTACTATACTTTGGGTCATACTTATTCATACCTGCTATCAGGATGATACGAGTGATTACGGGTACAGTGATGATCACATGTTGGTAAGCCGAGTAGTCAAGATGGGATCCATCGCTCCTGATATAGTGATATAATTGGAGATGTACCTTATGGCCCCTTGTTGAAGTGACACACTCATAAACCTCTGATCAGAGTATAATATTGATAGAACAGGTTTCTAGTCAATCTTGATGCATAATTTTTGAGTGGTGTTCTTCATGAATAAGTCTAATTCCAGGATAGCTATGACTATTACATGAGCTGACACTTAATCCGAGATCAATAATAAAAGAAAATAAAGAGAAAAATAAGGAAAAATGCACGGAGAGGAGCAAGGGAATTTTTTCTCTTTGGGAGCGGGCCCCAAATGAACACGGAATTTTTTCTCTCATTGTACGAGATCCTTAACGAGTTTCTCCAAATAACAAAGAATTTCTTTAGAAGGCTCTTTCTGTTTGAAGAAAGCCTTCTCAATTTATATTTTCGAGTTGGTCTTCGAGCGGTCTAGCAGTTATTGTCTACTAATAAGTTTTACCTCTATGAGGTTTTGGTCAGTGAAGATTTGTGTGGATCAATCGTAGAGGCCATCCTAATTTAGAGGCTTGTGCTAATGATGTTCTGTCCAGTTGCTCTAAGGGAATGCCACATCCAAAAGAGAAAATGAAGCAAGCGTTAACTGGTAACGTCCTAAACATAGATGCTAGGTTTCTTTTATAAGTTTTATAAACCTATTAGCATCTATGAAATGTTTTAACTTAGATTATATCAATTATGACATGCTTAGGAGATCCTTTAAGTTAATTTTAAGTTTTTAAGTTTTACCTTGCTATGTTGCATGTTCAATAACTATCTTAATTAACCAGCAAATGATAATAGAGTCTGCCTTATGCTATGCATGATTGATTATAATATGTTAAAATGATATTTTCTATGAATTGATTAAAGTATGCTATTCATGACTTAGGTTTCAATTCCTTTTATAGAAAATGATATGATAACTAGATTAAAGTTTTACTCAAACTTAGTCCACGTGATTATCATATTTATTAGCAATGTTTTACCACAAGTGTAAATGATTTAATTGAGGGTCGTCATGTACTTCACTCAATTAAAGAATAAAATCTTTAAATCATAGTTATCTGTGATACAACGAATCGAAGTGGTCACTGTTATTTTTGCAAGGATTGGACTTGGCTACTCATTCACTTTAAGGGGCCTCTCCTACCTGGAAATCTCCATCGATATTAGATTCAAAAGTACCCAAGGGACTTGTATGACTTAGTCAATTTCTAATAAGGGAATTAGATTCTGCATATGGTTTTACAATCGTGGTTTAAGTTGTTACATTAAAACTTGCAGACATAGGTGCAATGACTTAAACATAGACCTTGTTTGTTTTTCATTCTATGTGGAGTCTTGGCATAATGGAATGATTATGATATACCAATCCCGAGTATATTCCCTTAGAGTTAATGATTCCAAAGAGCTTGGAATTATCATTTTCAAAATCATATCCATCGTATAAGACCTAGACTAGGGCAAGACCTGCAATACCAATAAATTCCCCACAAAAATATTAAGTTGGTATATATTCTTCCCATCGTAAGTCATGATATGAACCTTATTAATGGATGTAAGCACATGTACAACATGTCTTCCCTTAAAATGTGTTTGGTCATGAGACTAGATGGGGTTAAAGCCTTAACCCAATGGGTTAGTTGTTCATATTATTGGAGCTAATGCCAAATTGGAGACACATTTGAGGAGTTGTACAATTAGGTATGCACGTCTCGAGAAAGAGAAATCAAATGGATTAGTAATTACATAACATGCAAATGGATGGGTTATAACCATGGTTATCTTGTTATGGCTTGACTTTTTATAGCGGGGATCATGATGAATGGCTATGGATGCTGCCTACTATGGAAAATTGTTTGAACCAAATTACCTGAATTTAAATACAAGGGACTAATTGAATTTCAAGAAAATCGTAGGAATTATGTGTTTAATTAAAGACCTTATATTAAATGCATGTACATATATTAATGTCTAAACAAATTCTATCTTATATCTAGGTTGAATAAGAACACTAACACTAATATGCATCCGATTGACAACAAGTTTTACAAAGGAGACAACTTTCATGTGACAAGGTTTCTAAAGAGCCTTAGTCTGGATTATATACTCGATGATCTATTTCCCGAACTCTTAGAAGAAGATCCTTTCATTTATCAAATTGATAAGTAAGTGAAGCACAATAGAGACTATGATTTCGCAAAGAACTTCATGGTCAACACTCTATGTTGAACCCAAGTTAATAGTACTTCATAGTACTTAAAAGTTTTAGAAATAGCAAACTTCCTAGGATAGTGAAATTAATTGAGTACTAAGTATACTCTTAAATAATGAAGATGACTTGAGATTGTTAAAGGAAAAACAACTTAGTTTGTTGAGTAATTAATTAAGTTATGGCTTAGAGTAGGAAAAGCTGAATTGGTGTTGAGTACTACATAGTTTAAAAGAATATCAACTCAACTTTGCTGAGTAAGCTTTTATTACTTAAAAGCTAGTTTATTAGACACTTAGAGAATTAAATGACATCTGTGCTACAAACGGTTCCTATGAGAAACGAAACATTTTTTCAATGCTTTTCAAGTTAAAAAACATTGAAATTAAAGAAGATTTCCAGTGGTCCTCACAAGGTAAAAAGGTGTCAGTATGGAATGATGGAGGTTCCTCACAAAAGTCCAAGGAAAAATGAATTCTCTGACATGCGCCACTCTTAGTGTCTCTGTGTGCCTCTGCAAAGTCATCAATATCAACTAATCTCAAATTCCGTGTTGATTTTGCACGCCTCTCTCTCAGACTGCTTTACTTGAAGATAAATGAGAATATGTCAACGAAATTTTATCGCGCCTCAACATTCAAATATCTATATCTAAATGTCCTGGAATCTGTCTCCAAAGGGAAGATTTCAAAGCTATGAAGAGAAGAGAAATTGAAGAAAAATCAAGGTAAAAAGTTTGCAAAGGTTACTTTGTAAAGCATCAAGTATAAATTGAAGACTGAAGCAGACGTTCAAACTTGGTGAATCACCTCGAATTTCTTTAAGCGCTGAAACTCTGTTCAAATACTCCCAGCTTTAAGAAATCCCAATTCATGCAATCAACAAACATCCATTTCAAATCTGTTTGTAATAGAGAGAATCACTCTTTGATTTAACATTGTAAGGATTAAACAATTTATAAGTTGAATTTATTAGTTGAATGTCAGTTTGGGAAGGGTACCCAAATTGATTTGAGTGGTAGTTAGAAAGAAATGTACTTTCTGTAAAATGTTCTACCCGTTGTAAAGGCTACTCCGCCTAAGTAAGGAAAGATTACTAGTGGATTTAAGCTCGGAGAAGGTATCTAGGGACTAGAAGTCAGCTCGGGGCCGTGTTCGCCACTTTTCTACTGATAATATAAAAGTTCTAAATATGAACAGGTGTTGTTAGCACCGCTTATCAAATAGAAAAATGATGATAACAGCAAGTATAAAGTTGCAATGTAGTTTTAAAAGATATTGATCGCACAGGGAAGGAATTTGGTTGTGAGGATCAATTAGAAATACGGAACAAAAGAAAATAAAATAAGTTGATGTTTTTGAATGTTAGACTGATGAATGGACAAATGCATGAACAGATTAGAAAAGATGCAAAGCATATAGAAATTCCCTAAGAACAAGTATAGTGGAGTAAAATATGCAAAATAATCAAGAATATTTTATACACTAGATAACTTCAACAAACTTGGTTCTAAACACCAAAATATCCTATAATTCACTGCAAAGCAACACATGAAATGACTTTTCTAAATATAGGGTAAACGAATTATGACACTTATAAAAACCAGGATAACAATAATACTATGCTTAGTACAGGTCGCTCTCACATAGCCATATTTAGTAAGTTACCACTCCAAAAATGTTGGCTCACTAAACAGCGATATAATCATAGATCCAGTGATTATAAACAATCTTGTTAACCCCAAAACTACTCTTAAAGTCAACTTGAAAGGATATAACTTCATTAATATAAGTGACGCAAGATAAAATACTTGTTATGACACATAGACATATCATAACCTTCGAATTAGAAAGTATAAGTAGAAAACAAAGTAAAGTTAAGGTATGCAAGTGAAAGCTAAAGTTGATCAAACCGTATCCACTCTTTAAGGGGAGTCGTCAATTCCTGTAATTCCTGCATCTACTTTGAATCAGTCTCGACTCTTACAGATTCTCCATTTGGATGCTATTCTTTGTGAATATCAAACAAATGGATGTTGAAGAATAGAAACTTTTATTGATAAGTACTTTGCAGTTACACTCATACAATAATCGCTCGAATTTGTGGAGAAATCTAGTGATTGAAACAAGAATCAAATCACTTATACATTTTTCTCTCTAACACTCTGAACTTAGCGAAATTTAAATAACTTTCACTCTCTATCTATTATATGTTGTTGCCATTCTACTATGAACCATCATCATCATCATGCATGAAATTAGTTGATTTGAACCTCTATTTATAGAGTATGAAAGGTTGCATTTATCCAAATGAATAGTCATGTCCATTGGTGAAGGGTTGCATCATCTTCATGTGATTAGATGTAAGATTTCATCCTTATCTTAAATCTATAGGCACCTTTTTGTGATTACATTGTCCCCAAAAGGTGTCTCTTCGTCTGAGAGTTAATGGCTGTTGATCGTTTTTATCCGGTGGTTGGAAGTTGAGAAGAGTTAATCAAATCCGTTATGATTCGTGAGTGTGACATACATGTCACAATCGTGAATGTAAGTTGATAACTAACTGTTTGTGAAGAATGATAAGTCGCGATCGTGATATATAGTCACAAGCGTGATTTGGCCAATTGCGAGTAGGAATCACAATCGTTACCTGGTTATGACTTATGCTTTTCTTCATGATTCTTCTTTGCAACTTAACCGATCTATGACAACTTCGATCCTAAGCCAATTCCTTGCATTCTACGCATCATTTTGCACCTTTTCACTCTTTTTGCATAGAATTTCATCTTTAATCATTTCACTTCCACGATTCACCTAGTTTCTGCACTTGTATAAAAAATAACTACATACCACATGAAATCTTTTACATGAAGTATAAAATGACTCTAAACAACATCATTTTATGAGTAAAAATATCAAGATAATAAGCGTAATTATACACTTATCAGGCCGTACCTGGATAAATCAGGTGTTGAAGTTCTTACTTTTGCTTTAGGCTTTTATTGCACTTAGCTCATTCATCATTCTTTCTATCATTAAGTGTTTTTGCTTAAAAACCAATCTGAGCTGAGTAAAGTACTTAGCAAGAGATTGTAAATAAACTTTACCACTGAAGCTGAGCAGTTTATAAGTTTTTAGAGCAGCTCAGCATGCCTCAAAAAACTTAGTTTAACTCTTCTCCTATAAATCTAAAAAGTAACCAAGAAATGCATACAACCCCTATGAGGTTGTTTATAAGTAGTCTAAGTACAAATAAGTGGTATCAGAGCTAGTGCTGAACTTATTGACTAATTGTCTTTGAGTAAAGATCCATAATGGCTTACAATAACTACAGCTCTGGTTCGGGATAGCCAGTACTCCTGAAGGAGGGAGTGTCTATTACTAGACCACCGTTGTTTGATGGTAATCACTACACATTTTAGAAATATTGCATGAGGAATTTATTCAATCTCAAAGCATGCAGGCATGGTTTGCAATTGAACTTGGCACCAGAGTTCCTACTATTATGATGAATATGGTTCGTGTTGTCATAGATGAAATTGGGAGTATGAGATGTTCTCAATGGGCACCAATGAGGTTACTCAAAGAATGAATACCAGGTTCATTAACATCGTTAATGAATTGAAGAGATTAGGGAAGGAGTTCACCGAGGAAGAGCTTGTGAAGAAGATTTTGTGCATGCTTACCTTAGAGTGGGATTCTAAGAAGAGTGATATTGAGGAGGCTCATGATCTAAAGACCTACAGCTATGATGAGCTGATAGGCACCTTGCTAACTCATGAGATGTCTCTAAGGAAGTATTCTAATGACTCTAAAAGGAGTTGAGGCAAGGAAAAAGAGGGCAAAGCCATTTTCCTAAAAGATGATTCCTCCGATGAATCCACAAGCTATGATTCTCATGAGTAAATGGCTCATCTAACAAGGAGTTTCAAACGCTTCTTGAAGAAGGATGGGAAGTTCAACAAGAAGAAGTTTCTCACTAAAATCAAGTTAACTCAGCACCAGCGTAAAGCTAAGGAAGGACCCAAGAAGGAGAAAAGCAAAGACATCAAATGCTTTGGTTGTGGAGAAAAAGGCCATATCCAATCAAGCTGTCCAAAGAACAAGAAGGACAGATTCAACAGAGGTTTACTAAGAAAAAGGAGCCATCTACTACAAGATGGAATGATTCAGAAGAATCCTCATCATCTAATGAGGAAGCAACTGATTTCACCAACCTCTATCTTATGGCCATCGAGAATCAAAGGGGCGAAGGCTCAGCCTCTACCTCAAGTATAGATCAAACCACTACTGACTCTAAATGCTGAGCGTAACAAAGGAAAGGCTCCTCAAGATGCTGTACATTTTGAAATTCCTTTTGTTAATTGAAGAGTTTGCCCAGGCTTTCTTTGATGTTATGAAATTAACTAATAAGTTGATTAAAAACATCAAGGAGTTAGTGAGGAGAAGTGAAGATGAGGAAGACACTATCACTTCCTTATCTCTTGATATCCGCTTTCTTCAAGAAAGACCTGAGTACTAGGATTATCATATTAGCAAGCTCACTAAGCAATTAGATGAGTTAACTGCTAAAATCACAACTTTAAAGAAAGAACGGGGTTCCTCCTCCAGCCAATAATCAACTCTGAATAACCAATTTTGCAATTCTAAGAGGAAGTATTCCTCCAAAAAGAAGAAACCGAGCCAGCCCAAAACAAAAACAGTGTACGATTTTTGTGGGAAAGATAGACATGCTACAAATCTCAGTAGGTATAAAAATGGTTATTATGACAAGTATGATTGGAATAACCTAAGCACTGCTAACAAGGGAGGACTTAGCTCGAAAGCATGGGTACCTAAGAAAATGTAATTGCTTTGTAGGTGAGCTTTAGATTCGCTGATTACTCTAGAATGTGGTATGTGGATATCAGATGCTCAAGGCATATGACAAGAGATGAAAGTTAGTTCATCTCATTGGAGCGTAAAAGAAATGGAAGTGTCAGTTTTGGAGATAACCAAAAAGGAAAGATTGTAGGTTATGGCACTATTGGTATCTCTCCTTCTATCAAAGAGGTGTCTCTGGTCAAAGAACTCAAGTTCAACTTACTCAGTGTAGCCCAGCTTTGTGACAAAGGCAGGAAGGTTACATTCAAATCAACAGGTTGCTCAGTTATTGACTGTAAGACTAATTTTACTATTCTCTTTGCTCCTAGAATTAATAATGTGTATATGATTAATTTATCCCCTAGCTCCACTAATGTGTGTTTTGTTTCTAAGGAGAACAATTTGTGGCTTTGGCATAGAAGGTTGGGTCATATAAATATGAACATTTTATCCAAACTGGCCAAAAAGCAATTAGTTGTGGGTTTACCCAGCATCAGCTTTGAAAAGGATAAACTGTGCTCAGCTTGTTAGCTAGGTATGCAAGTTAAGAAATCATTTAGGTCAATAAATGACGTAATAACTAAGTAACCATTAGAGCTCCTCCACCTCGATCTTTTCAGCCCAATTCAACTTATGAGCATGGGTGGTAAGAGTTTCTCACTGGTGGTTGTGGATGACTTTATGAGATTCACTTGGGTAGTCTTGCTGAGCAGCAAAGATGAGATATATGTATCTTTTTTCATGCTCAGTAATCGAAAAATGAATGAAATTGGAACTAAAATAAATAGAATCCAAAGTGATCATGGACATGAATTTAAGAATTTCTGTTTCGAAGAATTCTATTCAGCACATGGCATTGACCGTAACTTCTCTTCTCCCTATACAGCTTAACAAAATGGGGTTGTAGAAAGGAAGTATAGAACTATAGTTGAAATGGCTCGATCCATGATGAGTGATAATAATCTACTAAAGTACTTTTTGGCCTAAGCTGTTAACACAGCTTATTATATATTGAATCAGGTTTTAGTTCGCCCAATTCTAGAGAAAACACCCTATGAACTTTGGCATGGACGCAAGCATAAGATTGGTCATCTCAAATCATTTGGGTGTAGGTGCTTTATTCTTAACACCAAGGAGCAACTAGGTTAGTTTGATCCTAAGTCTGATGAAGGCATCTTTCTGGGTGATCAACTAACAACATGGTATATAGAATATATGTTAAAAGAAACGGCCTATTAGAGGAGTCTATGCATTTAGATTTCGATGAAACTAACAATGCAGACAGACATCCATTTGATGAAGACAAAAGAGTAACCCAATAAGCAAATCCACTAAGCATCATACCACTCTCTATGCTGCCCAACCAAGCATAAAAACCTGAAGCTGAGGAAGTCAAATATGATGATGATCTTTCTATCAACTTCAATGATGGTGAAGATCAAACCCCACCTCAGAACCCATTTTTAATCTTCCATCAGTTGATCCAAGTCTACTGAGGGAAATTAGAGTTCATCATAACCATCCACTAGATAGCACTGTTGATGATGTTCATAATCCGTTGATTATGCGAGGTTAGCTCAGTAGGATGATGAGTTATCCATCTTTCATCTCATTAATTGAACCCAAGAAGTTTGAAGATGTAGAAGGAGATGATTATTGAATTATCACAATGCAAGAGGTGTTGGATCAATTTAAGCGCAATGATGTTTGGGATCTAGTTCCTAAGATGGAGGAAAAAGAGGATGCCATTGAGGCTGAGGAAACCCTGCACCACAGAAAGCGTGAGATGATCTTTTCTAAAGAATATAAGGAGTAGGGTGAGGCCAAGAGGTCTAAGGAAGAGGACACTTTAAGTCTTAGAGCTGCTGCTGAAGTCAATGACATATTTGCCAAAGCCAAGGGCATTCAGCGAAAGTAATTTTCCACCAACAAGCATCTGTAGAAGAATGTGCAGGTGGTGAGTAGCAAGGAGGATGTTGGAGATACCATTACCCTCAATCAAGAAGAGTCTGATCTTCCTAATCCCAACATCCCCACAACTACTTTTACTCAAAATGAGGAAACCTCTACTCAGTTTGAGAAACCTCAAGCTGGCCCATCCTTGGGTCAATCAGTTAACCAAGAGGTTCCTAAAATTCCTACCCCCATTTCTTTTGAAAATCCTCAAACATCTTCCCATGTAATTCCTTCCATTCCCCCAATTTCTACTCTTATAGATACTGATATACCATTTATAAATTCTCCTCCACCTTCAAACACTATAAATTCCCCTCTTATCATACCATCTTCTCCTGTTAATAACCAAAATTCTCCAGTAAATATCCCTTCTTCTCCTAGCAAAAGCCATGATTCTTTCTCTCCAGTAAATAATACTTAAAACTCTACTTCTTCTCTTCCACAAACACAAACCCAAATTGAAACAGAAACCCAAGCACAAACACAAAGACATACCTGTACAACTATCATACCTTCTATTCCAGTCAAATTATTACCCCTACTTCTTCAAATGTAAAAACTCTAAACCTACACCTTCTTCAAACCCATCCTCTACCCCTCTAACCCCTCTGGTTAGGGAAGTTCCTAATGCTTAGAACTCCACTCAACAAGGAAAAGCAAGTGGTCAGAATATTGAGGCAAATTTTATAACCTACGAAATATATGAACCTAGTAGAGAGCCAGTCCAAGAGGACTTGGCTGATGCATCTATCTTGGCCCAGATAAGAGAGCTGGCAAGGAAGAAATTCCCAACACTCAAAACTGAAGGTGAGTTAGATGGAGAAGTTAGCAATTTGCTACTAGCTCAGGAATTGACAAGCTTGTCATCCAATCCCAAGGAAAAATTGCACAAGGTCGAAGAGAATAAAAGCTTGCCTTCTGAATCTATCTACTTCAAGGAGTTTGAAAAGATTTAGGATAGTTTGTTTGTTATTCGAAATCACTTGGCAAAAGAGAGCGCCAAGAGTTTGGTTGACAAGATGGCTGTGATCTGACCGGCTAATCATAGTTAGCAGCCCAACTTGGGGCAGCCATCTTGTCTATCCCCACGTCTACTACATTAGCTAACGCTATTGTAGGAAAGATAAAGGGTAGCGTAGATGCTGCTGCTGAGTAGCTGAGTTCCTTGAGTTCCAACATGGAAACTCAAAAGACACAAATCCATAAGCTTAGTGAGAACAAGCCAAAATAAAGAGGAGCACCAACTGGAAGATAGATTATGTGCTCAAAGAGGTAGAAACTACCAAGGACATCAGCCACAACATCACGAAGTTGTTGGAGACCCAGTCTAAGTTCTTGTTGAATCATGATAATAAACAAGATCAAATGGTAAAGCTGTTGATGGAGATATCAGCTAAGATGGACAAGGAACCCGTACTAAAACTCAACTCTCTCCATTCAAAGATAGAAAATATTAGTAGAGAACATAGTGAGAACATAAATACAATGATTTCCTTATCTCAAAAGTTCTTAATCTCGACTATGGGCAAGATTTTCCCTGAGATACCAATGCCAAGTCCTCCACCTTTTGAACCTCGTTGCCTAGAAACTGGCATGACTATTCACACCAAATTGAATATCATTAAAGGCAAGGTGGAAGATTTGTAGAAGATTATGGGAACTCTAGTGATAACTAGAGAGCTGGATGCCAAACATATACATTTCACCTCAAGGTGTTTATTTTCTATCAACCCCAAAATCATTAATATGGAGGCCAAGCTTAGGGTAGCATTGTCAACGATTGACTTCTGGGCTTTGCTTTAATGTTTCCAACAGTTTGTGGGCCAAGGATTCGATTAAATTGTGCACCTCACCTGATGTCATCATCTTCTTCTTTTGTAGCTTAATGACCAAGAGTTCCTCACTTCAAAAGGTAAGAAGCATGGGGAGGAAGAGATCTGTCCACAAATCATTAGCCATCAAACAAACTTCCAGGCTGCCCTTGACTCATTCAATGTCTGTCTAGAGTAAATTTTTCAAGGACAGATATGAATGAGGGAGAAGGTAGCTGAAGAAGCTTTCAAGATGGTAAAAGTTGACAAAGGGACTCTTCCAAGGTGACCACAATATCAATTGCAAACGTCGCACCATCAATTACCTCAACCTCAGTAGCAACCACCAAAGCAACCTCATCCTCAAGATACGATTGGATCTTCTTTTCTAAGCATAAAAAGTAGAAAGCTATGTACCTAGTAGTTAGACTTGTAATAGATCTTAGCATTGTAATCTTAGTTTAGGATACAAATCAGGTACTGACTAAGTTTTTTATTAATGAAAATTACAAAATCTATCTCAAGTTAAGATTTTCTTAACTTTAAATACTTATGTTGTATGTATATTTTTGCTATGAAGTTGATTATATGATGCAGGAACGCACACAAGAGACTAATCTTAAAGAAAAGCTGAAGTAAGACAAAGCCACAAAATGAAGAAAAATTCTCCAAGTGTGGGGGAGCTGAGCTGCTTGAAGAAGACTTACTCAATATGGGGGGAGTTCAAGCTGACTAAGGAAGTCACTCAGCATAAGGGAGTCTTGCATAACTTTCCAGGTATTTTTGATATCTTTAATCTATCTTATTCAATTAACTTCTTCTACTACCTAGTTTGATATCTGTCTAAAATGGAGGAGATTTTGAACCCAACTTAATAATACTTCATAGTACTTAAATGTTTTGGAGATAGAAAACTTCCTAGGATAGTGAAATTAATTGAGTAGTAAGTATACTCTTATATAATGAAACTGAATTGAGATTGTTTAAGGAAAAACAACTCAATTTGCTGAGCAATTAATTAAGTTAAGGCTTAGAGTAGGAAAAGCTGAGCTGGTGCTAAGTACTATGTAGTTTAAATGAATATCAACTTAGCTGTGCTGAGTAAACTTTTATTAATTAAAGGCTAGTTTGTTAGACACTTAGAGAATTAAATGACACCTGTGCTACTATCGGTTCCTTTGAGAAACAAAATATTCTTTCAATGCCTTTCAGGTTAAAAAGCTTTGAAATTAGAGAAGATTTCCAGTGGTCCTCATAAAGCAAAAAGGTGTCAGTACAGAATGTTGGAGATTCCTCACTAAAGTCCAAGGCAAAAGGAATTCTCAAACATGCACCACTCTCAGTGTCTCTACGCCCCTTTACAAACGTCAGCAATAACAACCAATCTCAAGATTCTATGTTGCATTTCACGCGCCTCTCTCTCAGACTATTTTGCTTGAAGACAAATGAGATTTTGTCAATGGAATTTTATCGTGCCTCAACATTCAAATTTCTATCTCTAAATGTGTAGGAATCTATCTCTAATGGAAAGATTTGAAAGATATGAGGAGAAGAGAAATTGAAGAACAATCAAGGCAAAAAGTTTGCAACAGCTACTTAGCAAAGCATCAAGTATAAATAGAAGATTGAAGTAGACATTCAAACTTGGTGAATCACCTTGAATTTCTTTAAGATCTGAAACTCTATTCAAATACTCCCAGCTTCAAGAAATTCCAATTCAAGTAATCAGAAAACATCAATTTCAAATCTATTTGTAATAGAGAGAATCACTCTTAGATTTAACATTGTAAGGATTCAACAATTTATAAGTTTAACTCAGTTCGTAAACTTTTTATTCAAATCTGAGTGTCAATTTGGGAAAGGTAGCCAAACTGAGTTGAGTGGTAGTTAGAAAGAAAGGTACTTTCTGTAAAACATTCTACTGCTATAAAGGCTGCTTTGCCTAAGTAAGGAAAGATCACTAGTGGATTGAACCTTGGAGAAGGTATCTGGGGACTGGAGGTAGGCTCGGGGCCGAACCAGGATAAATCAGGTATTGAAGTTCTTACTTTTGCTTTAAAGCTTTTATCTCATTCAGATTGTAGATAAATTATGCCTGCGAAGCTGAGTAGTTTATAAGTTTTTAGACCAACTCAGCACGCATCTAAAAACTTAACTTTGTTTAACTTGTCTCCTATAAATATAAAAAGTAACTAAGAAACCGATTCACCCCCTCCCCTCTGTGCTTGTTTATAAGTTGTCTAAGGACTAACTCTTTGCTTCCAAGGTACAGGGATCTTTGCAAATGTATGGACTGGGAGTTTATGATTATGCATCTTGTAATGATGATAAACTTGAAAAATTCATGCTATCTGTAAATCTTGGGGCTGACACCTCAGCAGTTGAGTTTTCTTTGACTATTTATGATAACTCTAAATAGTTAAGGAAAATAGGAGTTACTTATGATCAGGATACCTTGAAACAGATTGTATTGAAAGGTGTACCGCATAGGTACAAAAAGATGCGTGGAACTTAAAGATTTGGCTTAGGATCGAAGCTGTCAAAGATCGGTGAAGTTACAAGGAGAATTCTGAAGAAAAACTCAACTCACGGTCACAACAACCATTCGCGATCATGAATAGTTCTTCTTCAGATCAGAAGTCTACCAATCAAAGATTCACAATCGTGACATGTATATTGCGGTCATGACTTGGATGGTTTTCTGGTATTATCTTCTTAACTACCAACCACCAGATAAGCATGATCAACCACCATCAACCATCATCAACTACCAATGAAAAGAAACTTATCATAAGTCAACCAATCATGAAAAGGTTCCTATCCATTGTGGATTAAATCAAAGCTTCTAAACCAATCATAATGAAGAGATGCAATCATTCCCCAATGGACACAACCCTTCGTTTGGACAGACGCAACCCTTTGAACTCTATAAATAGGGTTCCAAACCTCACAATTTCGTGCGTCATAGTGCACCACCAAAGAGGAGAGCATTAGAGTGCAATTATAGGGTTATATATAGTGTGTGTAGATATAGAGTTCGCTATGTTCATAAGTGTTAGCGAGAAAATGTTTAAGTGATTCAAATCCTTGTTTCGATCACTAGATTCTCTATATTCTCGAGCGATTGTTGTATAAGTGTACTTGAAAATCACTTATCAATAAAAAAAATTTCATTCTTCAATATTAGATTGTTCGATATTCGCAAATAATAGCATCCTAGCGGAGGTTCTGTACGGACGGAGACCGAATTCAAAGTAGACGCAGGAATTGCGGGAATTGACGAATCCCATTAAAGAGTGGATATGGTTTGATCAACTTTAGCTTTCACTTGCATACCTTACAACTTTACTTTGCTTTCTACTTATACTTTCTATTTCGAAGTTTATGATATGTCTATGTGTCATAATGCGTATTTCGTGCTAAGT
>CATIWQ010016488.1:0-31461 GCA_949673415.1 Euphorbia schlechtendalii | reverse complement strand
CTTTTGCAAGCTATGATTTACTGGAAAATTGTATTAGAGTTTTAAATGATCTTAAAGATAAGGATTTCATATTCAAAGAATAAATTTAAACAGATGAAAAAAAGATTTTTGCAACCTGTGATATACTGGAAAATTGTATTGAAGTTTCTAAAAGTGTTTACAAATAGTACAATAATTAGGGTGACGTCAATGAACTATCGCAACATAATTTTAAAATAATAAATCAAAGAACTTTTAAGGTTATTTCTAACCCTATACCACCAATTTCACTTCAAGTTACTAAAAAGTTTATTCTCCAACATTGCACTTTAAATTTCCACTTCAAAATAAAATATTATTACTTAATTACTTTCGACCTAACTTCAAATTATAAACAACCAATTTAATTAAAAGAAAAGAAAACAAAAACTAAAAATTAAATAAAATATTATTAATAAAATTTTGAAGTTGCGAGAATAGTACTTTAAATATGAAGTGATACTGTAACAACTTCAAAATTTACAGTGGGATTTGAAGTTGGGTTGGAGCTTCAAATCCAACTCCAATCTTATTTTGAAGTGGGGTTGGGGATGCTATAAAAGATGGCTCCAAGTTGTTCGCTTTAACCGTATCAAAATTTTGTTAGAAATGATGGTAAGATAGCAAACTTTACTTAGTACCAAAAGTGCTTGTTTGCATAGCCTGAAGCGCTAAAGTTGCAATTTGGTTAGTTATTCTTTTTCCTCTCGTTCAATCCTAACTATTGATCCTTCTTCCCAAGATTCACAAAATAATTTCATAGTTTTATAGATTCCTTCATAATTAAAGGTGTATTTAAATATCTAATAGTTTTATTTCAATTAAATTAAAATCATAGTATTTTAGATATATATTTACTAGATCGTTATTCGTCGTTACTTTTTTACATTTACCATTTTCCATGATAACAAAATTATTATTATGATCAATGAAATTAATATTATACTCATATTTTAACAATAAAAATTGTCCTTATAAATAAAGAATTAATTATATTTGATTTTAAACTAAATATATAATATATTTGATTTAATTAAAATAAATATAGGAATGATTACAAAATACACTCCTAAACAGTGGTTTAATAATTAGTTCCTATTTCAAACTTATTTCACACAGAAATGAATGACGTTCAATAAGGAAAACAACTGCGAACCAAGTTTTTTGTCATCAAGATATGTATACTTCATTTTAAGTTGATGGCATTTTCACTGCTTAATATCTGAAAGTTCCGGATCTGAATTTGACTCAAATGTTGTGGAACTTCAGAAAATGTTGGATTAATCGTGTGAGATTTCTCCTGCAAAACAGATAAAGATCAAAATAGGGTCGGGGCTTTGTCCTCGGGGGAGCCTCCGATGCCTTAGTCAGTAAGAGCGAAGAGTTCTCATGTGTATATTATATTAGAGAAGCGAGTAGAGAGAACGTGATTCACCTTTTATGGAGGCTTCTTTCCCTCTATTTATAGGCTTTGCAAGATCCATCAAATCGTGGAGGTTGGACCATTTCACAATGGGATCGTGATCCCTAGAATAAAGGAGGATCGGGTCCAATCCTTATCAGCTCCTTGATTTTAGGGAATAGATAGTGATCCACTTAACAACTTCCTTTAGCTAAGTGGTCACCGTCTCGCTCGATGAGGCGGCAACACCTTCTTGTGAGCGTCGTGTATGAAGCAATTGGGACGGGTCCATCTCCGGATAAGAGAGATACAACCCGATGAGCCATCCATCTGGGTTAGTGATGTCGCCTCATTCTTCGAGACGGGAGTGGCACTGCGCGAGTAGAATTCACGCTGCGAGCTAACGGGACGAGCCCTCTCTTGTCAAGAAGGAGTGTGGCTCAATAAACGAGCCATCTGACGTAATCTTGAGAAAGTGGCGTATCTCAAAAATATGGTCTCTTATCATAAGTCCCCCACAAGTTGAGGAAGCTTTTTAAAGCTTGTACCGCCTCGTATGTCGTGTTGGCTCAAAATCCCAGGTGGGCGAGGAGAAGCCGGGCATGAAGTCCTACGCCTTGGATAGAGAACATGGTGCCTATTGCCCACGAGGTGGACATATGTTTTGAGGCACGGGTCCACAAATGGCTAATTGGCAAGCTGTGCCTGCTCCCGGCTTAACATGAGCGCGTGCATACTCCCCCAGAAGGGTACTTCAGCATATACATGGAGCAAATCTAGGTCGGGTTCACTTACCCCGTTACCTGAGGAGATCACGAGGCTCCTTGCTGATTGGAGTGTATGCTTGGCTCAGGTACATCCCAACCGTTGGTCGGACATTGTGGGCCACTACCAAATATGTCGTGGGATCGGCCTCAACTTCGACTTGATCTTTTTTCACCGATTGGCACCAATGAGGCGAAAGTCATCTGAAGACCATCTCCACTTTAGTAGTAGGGATGGCTTCTACTTCTTTTCGGACCATCCTCAATCGGTTCGCAACTTCAAGCAATATTTCTTCTACGTGAAGGTGAATCTGGCGTATCTGCCGTTCCCGACTCACTGGAGGGAAGTCATTCTTGAGGCGCTATCTTTGAGAGGTCTAGAGTTGGACTATCGCATTGAGATCTTTGGTCTGCTAGAACATGAGCGATGTTCATTGGCGACCATCACCTGGGCCTTTCTAAATGACATCCTAGTGATTGGATGGGACGGCTTTGGCTTTGTGTACCATGAAGGTTCGGTCGACATCCTCGGTAAGCTCACTGTTCATTCTATTATTTTTACTAGATGTCATTCTCTTGTCTGAACGCTTCTCTTAACAAATACTTAGCTAAAGGTACAAAAGACCTCTCGAGGCAAAATCAAAGGAAGGAGGTGAAGAAGATCGACCTCATGCAGGATGACATCTCCAAAGTGGCTCTGCTTAAGAAAGCCGTGAGCCGGAAGAGGGTGAGGGAGGAGACCCCGGCTTGCGAGATGGTGCTTATCGAATCGACGCCCAAGAAGGTGCGAGAGGTAGACCAATATATTTATGAATATATTTTTAAATAAATTTCTAACATTTATCTTTATGCAGGACCAAGAGAACCCTGGCTTGAGCTGTTAGACTACACCAGTTGCTCTTTCTGCTTGTAGCCTTGTCTCTCCAGTCGTCCACTTCAAAGAGAGCTTCTTGGAGTGGGCTGGTCCTCAAGGAGGCGTCAACAGCCCGCAAGTCCAGTTGGCGCTTCACCATATCCTCCCCCTTCCTCGTGAGAGGGAAGCTTTTAAGGAGGAGTCGAGCGTGTACATGACCGGCTCGATCATGGATTAGCTCTCGATGATATGCGTGAATTTTTTCTTTGCTCAAGTTTTATCTTTTTTCAGTCTGTGACATTTTCGTTTTATTTTATGTTATGTCTCAGTGCGCAGAGATGGATCGGAGGTCTTCCCACCACACCAGGGTGAAGGCGGAGCTCTAGGTGGCGAGGGCTGATTTTCAGGTGGCTTGTGAGGCTGAGGCAGTGAAAGCTAGGGACGAGGTGCTGGAGGAGGTTGCGAGGCAAGGTGAAGCCGTCCGGGAGCTGAAGCGGTTGCCCGAGGCGCATGAGGAACTTCTCTAACGAAACACCAGCTTGGAGAAGGACTTCACCCGTGCTCAAGGGGAAGTTGGGGATCTTAGAAAAAAGGGACATCGAGCTGGACGGCCTTGTTGGGAAGATGGTTAAAATGGGGAAATGTTTGGTGCCCGCCTCATTGAGGCGGTTCGCACTCATTGGCCTGAATTAGAAGATGACATCATCCAGGGCGTTTCTTTCCCAACTTTTGAAGAGGTACCCAACAGTCCTCCTGAAGCGGTGGATGGAGGTGACGTTCAAGCTCTTCTGGGCGGTGAAGACCAAGTGTAAGATAAGGCTTTATTTGTATTTTGTTTTTCTCCAACTTTTGTAACTTTACTTTTTCCAAATTAATAAAAGGTTAATTCTTCCATTGATGCTTTTGCCTTTTATCTCGTATCATGTATAATGTCTGTCTGCCTTAACAAAGTTGTTCGCAAGATGGTCACCCTCCTCAAGGGAACCATAAAAAATCTATCTTTTTCTAAGGTTTAACATACTTAGCAAGATGGTTACCTCCTCGAGGGAACATTAAAACATCAAAATTATTCTAAGGCTTAAAAATGCTTAGTATGATGGTTATCCGCCTCGAGGGAATTTTACTTAGACTTGAGTAAGGTTTAATTTTTGATAAAATGTGCCGCTGCCTCAAGGGGATTTTACGTCAAAATTACTAAGGGTAAAGTACTTAGCATGATGGTTATCCGCCTCGAGGGAATTTTACTTAGATTCATCTAAGGTTTACTTTTTGATAGAATGCGCCGCCTCAAGGGAATTTTACTTGGAGATTTATCTTAGGATTAATTTATGATATAATACGTCGCCTAGAGGGAATTTTACTTAGACTCGTCTAAGGTTTAATTTACGATGCGTCGCCTCAAGGGAATTTTCCTTAGACTCGTCAAAGGTTTAATTTATGATGCGTCGCCTCGAGGGAATTTTCCTTAGACTTGTCAAAGGTTTAATTTATGATGCGTCGCCTCGAGGGAATTTTCCTTGGACTCGTCTAAGGTTTAATTTATGATGCGTCGCCTCGAGGGAATTTTACTTGGACTCATCTAAGGTTTAATTTATGATGCGTCGCCTCGAGAGAATTTTACTTGGACTCGTCTAAGGTTTAATTTATGATGCGTCGCCTCAAGGGAATTTTACTTGGACTCGTCCAAGGTTTAATTTATGATGCGTCGCCTCTAGGGTATTTTACTTGGACTCGTCCAAGGTTTAATTTATGATGCGTCGCCTCGAGGGAATTTTACTTGGACTCGCCCAAGGTTTAAGCTATAATGCGTCGCCTCGAGGGAATTTTACTTCGACTCGTCCAAGGTTTAATTTATGATGCATCACCTCGAGGGAATTTTACTTGGACTCGTCCAAGGTTTAATTTATGATGCGTCGCCTCGAGGAATTTTACTTGGACTCGTCCAAGGTTTAATTTATAATGTGTCGCCTTGAGGGAATTGGACTTGTCTAAGGTTTAATTTGCGATGCGTTCTATCACAATTTACTCTTGATAGAAATATTTTCGTCCGTCTCAAAATGATCTACGGCTTGTTAGCTTTGCTTTAGAATGTTGAAGTCATCTGAGACTTTTGCAATGCCACTTGCAAAAAGATATAAAGAGAAGAAACAACCATGAATTAAATTATTGATGTGTACTTTGATCAATTTACAAATAAGTACAATCCAGTGATGTGCTAGCCGGTGTAGGTCTTGGGGACGCCACCTCGTTAAAAACCTTACCTTAGAAAAAACCCAGTGGGAAAAAATCCAAGGGGAGAAAAAGAGTGCGAAAGCCTATTTCCCTAGCCATTAGCTGTCTTATAGTATGGTCTCAAGTTTGAGATATTCCATGTTCTTAGTAGAGTTTTGTCGTTGATGTCGTTGAGTCAGTTTCGATCCAGAGGGTGGCTGTGGCAAAACTCCAGGCGCTTGGGCGTACGAGTTCATCCATGCTGGCGGAGTGGTTCTAATAGTGTAGGGCATCTGCATTCCCATCGGAGGCATTGGTGCTCCGGCTGGGAAGTAAGGGTTACCGCCTGGCTTATTGAAAGCTTGGAGCATTGCCAGTATTATTGGAGCATTTCCAGCATTTGAGTCTGCATAGCGGGGTTCGAGGCGACGCTAGATTGCGGGATGGCTATCTTCACCTGTGGGATGTAACGTGCACCTCGACAGCCGAGGCTGCGACCCGTCGCTCGGGAGGCAGAAATAGTTCTCTAGCCAGGTTTCGCTAATTCGGGCCATCATCTGGGATTCCTTGCAGGGTTGTCGCCTCAACATTGTATTGCTCCACAAAGCCGGTTCGGATGACCTACTACTGTTCGGGGGGGGATGTTGTATTCCCTAAAAATCTGCAGTATCTGCTCCACAGCATTAGGCGGAATAGCACCTCGCGGGGGTATCGGGGTAGGTGCTCCGGCATCCGTAAGTCCGTCGAGGCTGATTTGGATGGCTCCGGAGTCAAAAGGGCAATCGTTGTTGATTCTTGCCATTTGTGATGGTAATCCTGCACTAAAAGAGAGCAAATACGGTAGTCTTTGCAATCGATTTTAGATAAAGTAAATCGACAATAAGTGGAAAGATTTTGAAAAGGAACTTTGTGTGCGAAACGGAATATTTATCTGGTTGAAGATGTGTTGCGAACTAAATTTCTTGCCGGGGTAAGTAAGTTTAGTCCATACTCACCGCACCACTGAAAGTTCTGGATCTGAATTTGACTCAAATGTTGTGGAACTTCAGAAAATGTTGGATTAATCGTGTGAGATTTCTCCTGCAAAACAGATAAAGATCAAAATAAGGTCGGGGCTTTGTCCCTGGGGGAGCCTCCGATGCCTAAGTTAGGAAGAGCAAAGAGTTCTCATGTGTATATTGTATTAGAGAAGCAAGTAGAGAGAATGTGATTCACCTTTTATGGAGGCTTCTTTCCCTCTATTTATAGGCTCTGCAAGATCCTTCAAATCGTGGAGGTTGGACCATTTCACAATGGGATCGTGATCCTTAGAATAAAGGAGGATCGGGTCCAATCCTTATTAGCTCCTTGATTTTAGGGAAGAGATAGTGATCCACTTGATAACTTCCTTTAGCTAAGTGGTCGTTGTCTCGCTCAATGATGCGGCAACACCTTCTTGTGAGCGTCGTGCATGAAGTAATTAGGACAGGTTCATCTCCGAATAAGAGAGATACGACCCGATGAGCCATCCATCTGGGTTAATGACGTCGCCTCATTCTTCGAGACGGGAGTGGCACTGTGCGAGCAGAATTCACGCTGCGAGCTAATGGGACGAGCCCTCTCTTGTCAAGGAGTGTGGCTCAATAAACGAGCCATCTGATGTAATCTTGAGAAAATGGTGTATCTCAAAAATATGATCTCTTATCATCATCGTATTAAAAGGATGGAGATATATGTTTAGCAGGCCATTGGATATATAACGACGGTACTAGATGACTTTTACCCACTTGCGATAAAATTTAACATAGTTATAATGTTTGTTGGTTGTGACACAGCCAGCAAAAGTGTAGCTAACTGATTCAAACTCTACCTCGTCACGAAATCACTATTTGGCATTAGATTCTTTTCCTCACTTTATACGTTTAAAATTAAAATTAAATTCTCACTTCTCTTATAGCAAAAATGTGGTTTTAAATGGAATTCGAGTATCAAATGATAAAATTCGTATGATATCTGTCGAAGAATGTGAGAATTTTTTTTTATCAAAATCGATATATTACATGCTCAAAAAAATATTAGCAATTTAGTTGTTTATTTTTACTTGTATTTGTATAAATCATAATTATAATTATAATAATAATTTAATTTTATTTATATATTTTAAATATCAAATTTTTGTTCAAGATTATTTAAATAAAATATCATTCTTAATAAATAAATATAAAAATAAAGTATACATAATTTTAGGAGGCGGTAAATGTAAAATTAAACAATAAATAACATCATTCATTTTTTCAATAAATTAACATAAAGGTATAAAGAATTATGAGAGACATTAAATGTAAAAACAAGACGAGAAATAATTAATAAAAAAGATTATTTTTTTCACTATATGTCAGATGTGAATGTTATCTCAAACATATTATATATAAAAAGTCCCAAAATTTTTAGTGTGGGTTATATATATCATGAACAGTGTTGCTGTCGATCGACTTGGGATATCTTACAATTATAAAAACACAAGTAATTGCGTGAGTTGGGATGATCATGTGGTTTAAGCGTCACTTTCAACAGTTTTTTTACTAATAATCGTTTATAAACTCATTATTTCCATATCAATATTAATAATATCAATTGTGTTTCTCTTTCTTAGAATCATCCAATCAAACACATACTCAAAATTCACGAGATATATGATGGTTCACATGGAGAAATTAAACAATAATGTTAGAGTATTATAACTTTTGATAAAGATAACTTCCCTTATCCATATGTTATATGAATTATTTGTGACATAATTTATATTGGTGAGAATTAATGCAAAATATTTGAATGAATAACCAAGAGTAAATTCATGAATGTATTTTACATGTTATTTTATGGTTATAGAATATTACTCATGAGTATTAATCATTAGTTTAGATAAACAATCTTAGAGTTTCATGAGTTATCAAGCCATAAACAAACACGATTGAACCTCATTAACATGAGAACACAAAATAAAAGCGAATAATACATTATATAACAAATCTAATGCATGAATACTACAGTACAACCTTGTTAAATTAATACTTGATAAATTAATAATTTCGTTAAAATAATAATTTTTTTCGTTCCCTAGTCGGGACCAACGTGGTAAATTAATAATTCGCTAAATTTATAAGATAATACGAAAAAATAAATTCATATAGGTCTCATTTTACATATAAATTAATAATTCATAATTTGTAAAAATATATTTCATATAATTCATAACTAATCTAAGAAGATTTTTGAAAATACGGTCAAACCTCTATAAAAGCATTGAGATGAGTTATATGTAGTAACTCTCTTTATATAGTAACTTAGTTAATATTAGTATATGTAACTATATTAATAGTTGAGTGGATTTATACATTTAACTTGAGATATGTATGAAATACTAAAAGTTTATCAATGAAAATACATGAATTTAGTTAATATGCATGATTAATACTTATTAATTAAATTCATGTATTTCATACATATTTATATTGTAGAGATATAAACTACATACTCTATAAATTAATAATTATTAATTTGCGCGATTAATTACACACCTCGCTAAATTAATAAAATTTCATGATCCTAACATTATTAATTTATAGAGATTTGACTATATTGTATTCTCTAATTACATACTCATTTTCTTCATAAATAATATTATATTTAATTAAGCATCGGTGGCTGCATCGACCAGTTTGACCAGCTTCTTTAACTCAATTTTGTCTTCCCAACTAGCTTATATGTTTTGATCCTACAACATCAACTGCAAAAAAATCCTACATGTAAATGAATTAGATGATTAGTTAAGTTGAACCTGTTTGCTTGCGAATTAGCTTAGCTCTGACCAACTGACTAACTCCTCTAATTCATTTTTATCTCGCAAATTAGCTTAGCTCCAATACCACGAAAAAAAATCCCACAAGTAAACAAATAAGATGTGTGGTTAAATGTGTTCGCGGTTTGTTGCTGATAAAATACCAACGTAATTGGTAACTATTTTTCTTTAAATTACTAAAATCAATCATTTATAAATAACTTATAATGATGGAGCTTAGTGACGATAAAACAAAAAAGAGGTCGAAGAAGTTTCAGGTTCACTATTTTCGTGAGTGATGAAATTCCCTTGATTTATGGAAATGCAAGCGTATTTATTTTATATAGTGATGCTTACATTTATAATATCAATTTCGTCATTATAGTAATGTACAAAAGCAATTATATATACATATCATCAGTTTGGTTGTGTTTTTTCAAGTTACTTTTCTGAACAGCTCTATTTATAAACTTTTTCTAATAAGTAGCAGATTTGATTTTGGAAAAAACAAATCAGACAATTTTTAATTAAATAGTTGAATGACCAAAATGTATTGTTCAAAACTAAAATATGCAATTCTATAAAAAATTTGTGAAAACTACTTATCGAGACAACGACTTGAAAACAATACTAAACAGTTCCGTAAATATTTTAACATGACATATAAAATTTCAATAACCAACACCCAAGACATCCAATATATACATAACCATGAATATGTTTGAATTGCCTTTTAAGGCTCTAAACTTCTTTTCCCTCTAAACTCCTTTCTTCCCCTTTCTTTTGAATTGTACATCAATAGCCGACTCAATTTGTCACTTTTGACCGACTATCCCTCAACTTTGACTTGTACTTACGAGTCCCCTCAACTTTACAAAATTATACCCAGAAGCTGCCTTAACTTAGTAAAATGAATTCAAGAGTTGTTTTAACTAGGCAAAAGTGTACCTAAGAATCGTCTAATATTAATGTTGATATTTGTAATCGTGGAGACAATGTGTATTACATTTGAATGGTTTGGCCGGATAGCGGTGAAATTTTTATGGTGTTTAAATTAGATCTTCGGTAAAAGGGTTTAAAAATGGTTCAAGGGAAATGATATCTATTTATGCCGAAAAATTCTATTTTTTTTTCCACGTGTGGCTTGATTGCATGATGTTGAACCCTGCAAATTATTATGATTGATTTGGGGTTTGATCACTTGAAATCGAGAAGTCATTACCAATGGATTCGATCATCTTGAGCTAATGGACATGGTTGGTCCTGGACATAGGTCATAAATGCAACGACTTGAAGTTCACGATTAAAAATTAAGGCTCACATTTTTTATTATGTATATAAACTATAAAAAACTTCTTAAATTAAAAAATTCAAACAATATTTTTTGTTTAATCTCTAAAGGGATTACTGTATCTTATTTGGCTTAAGGCTGTTGATATGTCAGGTACAACCCTACTTTGGACTTCTAAGGTCCTGGTGATGCTCTAATTGTCATCAATTTTATATTCCTTGTATTCATTTTGAATATGTATCAAAATTGGTCACAAATTCTATTTAAATTATGGTGTATATGGAAAAGGACACGCATAAAGATTCGACATCAATATTCTCAACTATATCAAAATATGATTTTATTTGTCATTTCAAGTCTATTAGTATCACATTTCCTGAATTCATGGTCCGACTATAACAATTAATTATGCTACTTTTTTTTACTGAACATCAATTATACGATGAAATATAGCAATTTATGAATATATAATTGTAATAAAATATCTTTTTATAATAATCAAACGCTTCAATACAATTATTTGATGTAAAAATGTAAAAAATAATTGTCGAATAAATTCATAAATAATAAGTTACAGTAAGCGAATTGAAGGATCAATAAATGAAAATAAAAGGAAATACAACCCCACAATTTTATTTTTCTTCCCACAGAATATATGATATTATTTATTATAAAGAAGGTAAAAGAAAAATCGTAATCCATGGCTTTAATAATACGACTTTGTAAGAAGATGAAGTGGAAAATTCATTGGTTGAATAAGAGGCGTTGGTTGACTTGCCAGTTGGCTATCCATTCGGAGGAGACCACACAAAAAACTGACACAAACCTGTAACCCAACTGTGCCGGCTTTTCTAACTGAATCATTTGAATTTACATTTTTGACTCTTATCAAAATGTGCTAAAATGTAAGTCATAGTTCAAGTAATACAAATGAAATCAAAGTGCTACGCAGGCGACAATTATATTGAACTTTCAAAATCCATGTGAAATGTAATATAAAAATTTATTATTTTTAAATCAGTGTCTTACTTTATATCCTCCAATCGTGTTTTTCCCTTGTGTTTTTCAGTTTTTTTCACCTGTAAACACACCTCGTGTTAGAACTCAATGTTTTAAAAAGTGTTAGGCGTTAATCGGATGGCTGAAACCTTCAAAACCTTAATTAATCGATTAGGTTTAAGCACTAGACGTAATCAGACGATCCTCAAAACATCGCCTAGGGCCCTAGATGGAGTTTTTTTTTAAACAGTTTTACTTAATCAGGGAAATGAAAGAGGATATCAATCAGGTCCTTTAATATAAAAAACATCATATAACATCCAAAATTGAATATACATATCGAAATGAATATTAAAATTTATTTTTTTTTTTCATAACTGAAAGATTTTAGCTGTATAAAAAACATTTGGTTGGTTTTCACAATTTAAAAAACCAAGTTGATATGGGTCCCACTCACATCATCCATTTCACATTGTCATTTTAGCTTTTCTCGCCATCTATATAAACCATTGCTATTTTCTTTCATATCATCGTCCACTTCCAAAATACATGCAAATTCATTAAATTAGTTATCAGCTGGTAATCTTAATACTAATTGACTTGATTAGTTGCATATAACGCCCCCGGAGGTTTGATTAATACCGGTAATCATGGCTGGTGGAGGTTTCACGGCCACCGGAGGAAAAGAGTTTGAGGCTAAAATAACGCCACTTGTCATTATTTCCTGCATTCTGGCTTCCACCGGCGGTCTTATGTTTGGTTATGATATCGGAGTTTCAGGTATTAATTAACTAACTTTTCTTTGTTCTTTCTCTTATTTTGAAAAATTCTCATGATTATATGAATTTTTTCTTTCTTCCGTAAATTAATATTGCTTTCATTACTTCTAATGCACTATTACAGAAATGTGAAAAAGAGATGGTTCATATTTAACTAATTTAGAAGTTCCGAAGTAATAAAGGGATCATAAACATTGAGTATTCTATTAAAGTTCTAGTCCATTTTGTGCTGTTGTTATTCATTGTTATTGATAATTTTTTTATTGTTGTTGGTGGTTTCTTTCTATTGGAAACATTTAAATTTATTGCACCGAAAAGGTAATTTTGGGGAGTGAATATCACGTTGAGATTTAAATCATCAAAATTAAAACTTAATTTAAAGAACGCATCTTGTTGTGTTATAAAACATATAATATCCGAGTTCGAAAAGGACCCAAACAACAAACAACAAACTTACGAAAACTAACGGAATTTAAATTGATATTACGCAGGGGGTGTAACATCTATGCCTGATTTTCTGAAAAAATTCTTCCCAACTGTTTATGACAAAACAGAGGATCCGAAAATAAATAGTAATTATTGCAAGTATGATAATCAGGGCTTGCAATTATTCACATCTTCATTATACTTAGCGGGCCTAATTGCAACTTTCTTTGCTTCCTACACAACAAGAAAGCTTGGCCGGAGGCCAACTATGCTCATAGCCGGAATTTTCTTCCTTTTCGGTGTTGTCCTTAACACTGCCGCTCAAGATCTCGCCATGCTCATTATCGGCCGGATCTTACTAGGATGTGGTGTTGGTTTCGCCAATCAGGTTAATTGCTTATCTTCACTTAATTTAGCAAGAGCGACATATTCTTCCACATATTTTATAATTTAATTTTATTGTTATATAAATGAAAAATTGGAATGGTCAATTAAGTTTACACATGCCCACTAATTGATCATATTGTTAATGTTTAATCCATTAATTTATTCAACTTCAAGTGTAGACAGCTTCTTGTCGTTAGGAATCATATAACTTCACTGATTTTAAATGATTGGTTATAACGATTAAATAATTCATCATAACGGTAGTGGAGTGGTTTTAGGGATAAAAATCAAGAGTAACAATACTAACCGCTAAATCAGAAATCTATAAAATTCTCTAATGCCCCACTTCTTAACTTGCTAGTATTAAATTATATGGAGTTGAATATTTAATTCAGCCAATAGATGGAACGCCATAAGTTCATTTTAGTTATCAAATAGTAACTTACTGGATATGTAATTAAAATAATTTTGCTTTTTGACAATATCACATGTGACGATGACCTTTATGTAGAGGTATCTTTATTTTTTAATTTTTTTTTTCGAGTTAATAGCTACTAGTTTCTCTAATTGTTTTTGAAAACTTTTGTTAAGCTAATAATACATTAGTTTATTATAAATTTATTGGCTGTCTTTAATTTATTTTTGTCTAACTGATTTTTTCGGTTTTCTTCTGAATTAATAACAATAATGGATTAAGCGTGAAAGATAGACTAATGACATGCAATTTGCCTTGAATAGCATTATGGACCAGTTTACGGACTTTAATTAATGCTAAGATACAATTAGTTAAATGACTTTAATTAATGTTATGATAAACTAGTACTATTATTCAAATAATTAAACCTCAATTAATAATGTTTTAGTTTAACGGTTGAGATATATGCAATAATTGTTATCAAAATCTTTTTAGATACTTTTGTTATTTTATGTAGTATTTAAATTTTTCAATTACATATTTTCAAGGTGAACTTAAAAAACATGTTCCATGACTTGATTGTTTTGTAAAAAGATATTTGTGAATTTTTTTTAAAAGGGTATATTATATATGATTTCAAAAATTAGTAAAAAATACATTTTTTCATTAAAATAATAGTGTTATATAAACATTTTTATGAATACAACAATCTAATAAATTAATCATATTATTTAAGAATTATACATCAAAATTAATTAATTTTAAAATATTATGCATTTTATTATGATTTTTTAAAAATATTATCACATTTAAATTACAAAAAAATATTTGTACCTCTAAAAAAATTTTAAAATTTAATACCAAGATGTATTGTATTTTATTAACTAGGATGAAAAATTTCAGTTCAAAATGGATTTGATTACCCTTTTTCATAACATAATTAAACATTAAAAATCATCTTTTTACTCACTTTTGAAATCACAAGCACTTTTTTGAAAAAAAAATTCACAAATACTTTTTTGCAAAACGATCAATTCACAGAGTATGTTTTTAAGTTTACTCCAAATTAAAATATGTATTTTTTTATATTTTAATAAAAAAATTAAAAAATTCCAAACTCATATTTAATATCATTTGTATCATATCTCTACATATTTGTAAATGGACCGCCTAAATATTTGACTTTACATAAACAATCTCATTGATAGGTATCTAAAACCAAATAAACGTAAAAGAAATTGAAATAATAATACAGTGTTTGCTGAAGAGCAGAAATTGTATACCATTTCCAATTAGTTATTTAATAATATGAAATTAAATTTGTGAAATTGCAGGCTGTTCCCTTGTTTCTATCAGAAATAGCACCAACAAGAATACGTGGAGGCCTAAACATACTCTTCCAACTTAATGTCACAATTGGCATTCTTTTTGCTAACCTTGTCAATTACGGTACTGCTAAGTAAGTCTATTTTATCTATTTTTTAAAATTTTAATTTCTTTTTGATAAATGAAATAATTTGAATCAAAATATCTTAAATTATTTTAAATTCGGATTAACATTCGTGGCATAATTTTTTTTGTTGTTGAAATTTTGAACTTCGAAATCGACAGTTCCCAGGTTTTTGTTTTCAAGTTTTTCAATAGTCCAACAAAATGATCACTTGAATATGGGGAAATTTACTAATTTTCTAGTCAATTAGGCTTGTATTGACTTTTCATGTTTCCATCTTTGCTCCACTATTGACATTAGACGTTAAATGCGGACTCGAAGGACTTAAAAAATCATTTATATAAACAAGAACTGGAATTTTTTTTCAACATTTCTACTTTCTAGCCCACTATGTACACTACATTCTAATACCACTAGTTCTTTCTCTATGTACAATATGTGGTAACATTTAAGAAGAAAAATTGACTTTTTCTTGGCTTACATTTTTGAAAATTATCATTTTCACTTTGTTAATTCTATAATCTATTGCAATCAAATACTCTGCCTTTATTCAACTTACAATTTGTGTGTATAACGTCATCAATGTTACGAAGTTCATCAACGTAATTTATTTTATATTAATCCACCAAACCTTAATCTCATACATTATGTGTGGTCGTTATAGAGTTTTCAGATATATAATTTTTTTATTAATTTGAATAAATTGACAGAATAAAAGATGGATGGGGATGGCGACTATCGTTGGGATTGGCCGGAATTCCTGCAGTTCTATTGACAATCGGATCTCTCATAGTTTCCGAAACTCCTAACAGCCTAATCGAAAGAGGTCGTCATGAAGAAGGAAAATCCGTTCTAAGAAAGATTCGAGGAACCAATAACATCGAACCCGAATTCCTAGAACTTGTCGAAGCCAGCCGAATCGCCAAACAAGTTAAGCACCCTTTCAAGAACCTCATCAAGAGACGAAACAGACCCCAACTCGTTATTGCAATCGCCTTGCAGGTAAAAATACCAACTCGTAACATTTTCCTTTAGTTCGATACACAGTCCATATTAACCGTTAATTTTTTCGGGTCACAACAGATTTTCCAACAATTCACCGGCATCAACGCGATAATGTTTTACGCTCCGGTGCTTTTCAAGACCGTTGGATTTGGCGACGACGCGTCTCTCTACTCAGCCGTCATAACCGGGGCAGTCAACGTCTTGTCCACGTGTGTATCGATTTACTCCGTCGACAAATTAGGGCGACGGGTTTTATTACTCGAAGCCGGAATTCAAATGTTCTTATCCCAAGTGGTGATAGCGATTATACTAGGTATCAAAGTCACCGATCACTCCGACGATCTGAGCAAAAGTTTCGCGGTTCTAGTGGTGCTGATGATTTGTATTTTCGTGTCTGCTTTCGCGTGGTCGTGGGGCCCGTTGGGGTGGTTGATACCGAGCGAAACTTTCCCGCTGGAGACTCGGTCAGCGGGCCAGAGTGTGACTGTCTGCGTCAACTTGTTGTTTACTTTCGTGATAGCGCAGGCATTTTTGTCGATGCTGTGCCACTTTAAGTATGGGATATTTTTGTTCTTCTCGGGTTGGGTTCTTATAATGTCGTTTTTCGTGTTCTTCCTTGTTCCGGAGACGAAGAACGTGCCGATTGAAGAGATGACTGAGAGGGTTTGGAAGCAGCATTGGCTTTGGAAGAGATATATGGATGAGGAGGACCATGTGGAAAATGGGAGTGAGATTAGTGGTGGGAGTCCTAAGAAAATTGGGCAAGTTTGATTGTGGTAGTTGGTTGTAGATTGATCTTGTGATGTTAAAACGCTTTGGTTATAACCAAATTGTTTGGTGCACATGTTTAAAGAAATCATGAATATATTTTCATTGCAAACACAAAACTTTGTTCGATTTACTTTTTACCATGCTGTTCACAGGTTTTTATTGATTGATGGACATGTTTAATAATTGATACTCTATTATCTTATCATATCCTTATAAAGAAAAGGAAATGTCAAAATAAAGATTTTCAAATATTAGAATAAGTAAATGTAATTCACTGTGATAGTTAATTTAGTAAAATTATTATGCTTTTTTACTTAAAAGATCTCAGTTTCAAATTTCAAATCACACAAGGTGTGCTTAGTAGACTAAGAAACAGAAAAGATACATGATACTCGGATTAATGCAAAAAAGTGAACGCAACCCTGACCAAGCTTCGGTTTCACTGGAATCGGGGTACTTAATGTACATGATATACTTTGTTTGATAATTAGTTAGTATATCAACAAAAGTGGAAACAGGTCTCAAAAAAATTTCATTAACTTCTTTCAATATTCTCATAATTAAACAATTTCTGACTACTATCTTGTAAATAGTTATATCTTATAAATAGTAATTGAATTTTTAACAACATTCTCGTAATAAATCAATTTCCATTCTGATTATTATAAATAAATAGCAACTGAATTTTATTACAAAAAATGTTAGCTCAGTTGATAGAATCATTGCTCGTCAATTACTAGAGACATTGAATTTCAAATCTAAAAAAGTAGGGAAATACAAGCCATTACCCTTATTGGGTAAAATATTTTTCCTTTTACAAGAAAGGAATAATATTTTTACTTTTCCTGATTTTGTTATTTTATCTTTATTATTTTACCATATAAACATTTTGTTCTTATTCAGATTTCTTTTCTCTCTCTTCGTCTTCGTCGTCTTCTTCTTCTTCTTCTTCTTTTTCTTCTTCAAAATCAAGATGTTTGTGAATTAAATTTTCATCAAATCACAATTTGTTGTTGCGATTTTATCTCATTCCGATTTCATCATCAAATTTCGATCTAGATCCAAATCTGTTGCTGCGTTTTTTCATTCCGATCTCTTCATCAGTTTTCCGACTTGTGTTGCTGCCTCTTTTCATTCCTTCGATTTGTTCCGATGTGTTTTATCTGTACTCCAGTTTGCTTTTTTCTTCGATTTGATTTTCCTATTGAATAATTTTTTTCAGTTTTCTCTGTGTTTTCTTGTGATTTTGTTCCTATCTGTTTTTTTTTACTGTGATTTGTTTTATTCTCTGCTCTTTTTTCTTCTTATTTGTGTAGATCTCAATTTGTGCTTTTCAGATTTATTCAATTTGTTTTAGTTTTCCAATGAGTTTAGTTTCAATTCTGACGACATTTCACGATTTTTTTCAGTTTTTATTCCTTTTCCGATAAGTTTAGTTTTCCTCCGACGAGTTTAGGTTTGAACGATGCTTTGTTTTCTATATTTTTACTCAGCCTTTTCTGTGCAAGATGTTTACTGTTTTGGTTCATTATGATGGAATTCTGACATATGATTTCAATTTTCTCAAGTATGAAAATCGTGATGTGATTGTCGATAATTTTGTTAGTTTTTATGTATTTTCTGACTTCCATTAGAATTCAATTTCACATCATGTCATTATACCTGGTATAATACTTATTATACCAGGTATAATAACCATTATAACCAGTACAATGAGTAATATAAAAACGTATACACATAATTGGAGATAAAGAAAGCATTAAGATTAAGTTTCAAGTTTCGAATTTGAATAGTACATGGTCATTATATACATGGAGTGTCATATTTCACATGAGAATCCAATTTTCAGATCATGCAATTATACCTAGTATAATGCAAATTAATTTTATCAAAAAATAATTGAAAAATAAAAAAAGTATTAAGATCAGCTTCAGATATCGCATTTAAATAGATTTATAGTCATTATACTAGGTATAATGACTATTATACCTGGTATAATAGTCAACATAACAAAGAATCTCAGATAAACATTCAAATCATTGAAGATAATGAGATTTTTAAGATCTGGTTTCAAATTTCATATTCGAACAATGTAATAAACAATGTACTAGGTATAATGACTGTTATAACAGGTATAATGTCTTTTATACCAGGTCTAATAGCTGTTATACCTAGTATAATGTCTGTCATACCTGGTATAATAGGTATAATAAATATTATACCTGAAATCGGTGATTATTTTTATTTTCACGTATTTTGAAAAATCAAAACTTAAATTCACGTTTTTTGAAAAATCAAAACTTAAAATGTGACATTTATAAAATTACACCATGAAATTACCTAAAATTATTGACTTTTTCCGATATTTCCATAAAAATCCCAAAAAAGTAAGGAGTAGAAATTCTCCAAATCAATGCACTATAATAAAAGGGATGGGAGCCAGATATTTGTACCTTGCTCCCATTCAACGGCAAATTTAATTAAGTTGATAAAATATTTACTTAAAATTTAATAAATACTCAACCGATGGATGAGAGCAAGATACAACAACACCCGGCTCCAATTATAATTTCCCGTGATAAAAATTGAGGTTCATCTGTAGTTTCCAAATTATTCATGTAGTAGATAAACAAATGTACCCTGAACATTGACTTGCAGTTAGTTTTCTTATTTTGATCACTACATGGAAATATTAATTTCACTTGAGGACTAAAACAATTAGAAATAGCCTTTATTTATTTTCAAGAGGATTGTAAACTTCAGAATTGAGCAAAACTTGTGGAAATAAAGTTTATCTAAATTTGTCTTACGAAATATTATAGTAGTCATACATTGGCTATTACTAATTACCAAACTTTGTGGGTAGTCCATTTAGTGATGTGTTAAAGAAGCATCAAGGTAATTAATTATTTAGCATGTTCAACAGCATTCTGAAATATGGAAATTATAATGGTTGTCAAATTCATAGGAGCATTTTAATAAGCGTTCGGTAACTTTTTCACCAGTTACATTTTACATGTTCACATCAAACAATGACTAGTTATTTGATAACCTATAAAACAACTATTTCATATGCCCAGGAGAACTGAAAAATACAAATAATGGCAAAAAAAAAAAAACTATCAGCAAACAAATACTTACTAATATCATTTTATAGAGCACACAATTCCATATAGATCCTAATGGGATCGAACCAGGGTATATTCACTGTTGCAGATTTGCAGGCATCAAACATCTGCCCATTTTTTCCCAGGAAACATTAGAGAACTAATCATATTTGCCTATAATTCTGTTCAAGTGAAGATACAGAAACAATAACCCAGAGAGCAAGTTCAGGTCTTGAAATGCGGTCAGTTGTTGGATGATATGATATTATATACTTGGCCAAGTTTTTTAAACTTACTGTTTTACAGGTTGCCTTTAGAGTTTAGAAGAAGGATCAGAAGCAGCAAGGTCTCCATACATTTTCGATATCGCAGTCTCAAAGTACGCCTTCGCTTGAGGTCTCTTAACCTGAAACAAAACAAAACATCATCTTTATATAGAGATTGCCAAGACTAACACTTTTCAGGGCACATGTCTGATGAGAGTTATCTGATTTTTTTATTTTTTTGCAGAAAGAAGGGGTAACTAGCCTTGAAAGTCGGAGTAAGAAGACCGTTCTCCATTGTAAATGGCTCCACCACGAGAGTCACGGCTTTTGCAAATTCAAATCCTCGGAGCTGCAAGAAATTTTACCGATAAGTGAAAGGTTTGAAAGGAAGGAGATTTTTAGTTGCGTTGCGAGTTACCTTAGCTTCTTTCCCAACAGCATCCATGTCCGCAATAACAGCAGCCTTAGCTCTTGGATCATTACATAATTGCTCCAAATTTTCGTACTGGAATTGAATAGTCATAAAAAGATCAGTAAAATTTATAAGCAACCATGGTAAGGTATGACCAATGAAGACCATAACAACACATTTTTATCCTCAGTCTTTCTGAAAAAGTCAGAGTTACAGAATTCACAAATGAAGTTAGATTTTAATTTTTCTGAAAAACCGTCGTCGAAATGGTCTTTAATTCTGTATTCAGTTATAGAGGACTAGAAAACACAGGTGAAGGGAAAAATTAACTAACAATTGTTGATTTTACAAGAAGACTTTAGTTTTAAGTTACTACTGCACTTTTAAGTGGGGCAAAAACCCAGCATCTCACTACCAGTAGTCAATCTCTTCTGTTCTTTTTTTCAATTCAGAACCAAAACAAAGAAGCATATCCTCTTGCAAATGTAAAGACAGAACAGTAATTTGAATATAACCATTTTTCTTATACAAAAAGATCAAGAAAAATGCTTTAAATTTCGAATTCTCGACACTGACATTAGAACAAAATTTCATATTTCTGTTATAAAACTCAAGCATATGAAAAGAAAAATATAGCACCTTAATGCCTTGAGAAGAAGCCCAAGCTTTCAACACATCATGGTCCACTGCAACAATAGCTACCAAGGAGGATTTAAGGCTATCCCCTATAAATAAAAGAATTAATTAGCAGGCAGAGATTTAAGAGAGACTGGGAGATGCATGAAACCATATCTGCTTACCGTAAACAAAACATTGGGCAATGAATTTGCATTTGGCATACACATTCTCAATTTTTTCTGGAGCTATGTACTCTCCCTGCGCCAGCTTAAACATGTTCTTCTTTCTGTACCAACATATTAATGCTTCTATTAAATTCCAAAATTGAAGTTCTAACCTCCAATGGAGAACATCCGTGATAAGTTTTCAATGAAATAATGGAAATTGTAATATATGATAGAACATTTGTATTGAATTAATCATAGTCATTTAAAGCTATTCCTCATTTCAAGGAATGACTACTCCTTCCACCTCAAATGGAATAGCTACTATTCCTTGAAATGAGACATAGCTAGAAATAGCTATGATGATCCAAAACCGATACAAATAATCCATCAAATTTCACATTTTTCATTCATTTTTATGGCTATTCCATGAACCAAACATGTCATTAGTTTATCATATTTCACATTATTCAATACATTTCTATTCTATTCCATTCAACAGACCAAACTCCACCTTAGTGATTCAGTGGATGTTAGATATTCAATCAAAGAAACATTGATAGACACCATTATTACCTATCGATAATCTTCAAACGACCACCAGGTAGCCATAATCCAATATCTCCAGTATGAAGCCACCCATCTTCATCAATTACTTCTCTCCTGCATGGCATCGTAAGGTCAAGGAAGACAATCATTACATGAAAAAATCACTAATATAAAACCACGTTATAGGTAAGGCAGTTACGTCTGCACTTCATCTTTGTGGTAGCCTTGAAAAACAATGGGACCCCTTACACAAATTTCACCCCGAGGGTAGGGCTGATCGTCGGATGTATAGTTCATTTCGGGAACATCCACAAGCTTCACTTCTGCAAAAGCAATACGAATTATAATGTTGTAATTTCAGAATCATATGAAAAAAGAAATAGTTAAAAACCACCTCTTTTGGTTTACATCACTTAACTCACCACAGGCTGGAATAGGAGCACCAACATGCCCAGTTGAGTCATCACTCTCTTCTACGGCACTTATAACACAAGAGGTCTCGGTCATTCCATATCCTTCAGTTACACGGCCACCAAAGCAGCTGTAAAATAACACAGCAAAATATTTGAAGGAAGAAGCTTCCTACCAAAATATAAGGTATTTTAGAACCAATCAACTTACATCTTCAAGAACTCCATGACATCAGGAGACAAGGGTGAGGCACCTGACCCAATAAATCGAACTCGCCCACCAAGCCTTGCCTTTATTTTATTAAATACTAATCTGTCCCACATTGGAGATGGATTCTTGCCTGAAACAATAGTTCAGACCCATATAACACAAAAAACAAAAATAGCTTCTAATAACAAGACTCGTGATCTATATGGAGAAATTCTTTGAAGCATGATTCTTTGAATTCTGTTTTTTTTCTCTGTTAAACTTCAGCACCAAGATAATAATTTTTCTAGAGACTCAAACCTTAAGGATTTTTTATCAAGTCATGTTAAACATAAAATGTATCAATGAAAGATCAGATACATCTACAAGTTTGATACTCTTAAACCAGAAACTGCAAGATGCACACATGCATATATACAAAATATTGTCTTGCAAAGTGCTTAATAATCTTCAATGCACATCAAATGATGAAAAATTATAACTGCTTTCACAAGATAGGACAAAAAATTCAAAAAATCTGCACTGCATATCTGAGTAAGAGTTTTGTATTATTCGATACATTTGCAAATTACAATGTGCTGGTACATGTATTATCAAGTAAAAGAGGAAAATCTCAATATCAGACGCCTTAGGAAGTGCAACTGATTTACCATTCAAAAGTGCTTGCCTCTTAGCATTGTATGCAGCATTAAATAATCTCTCCTTTAATGTACCAGAGGTCTTTACAGCATTAGTAATACTGCGAAAAAAGGTTCTTGGTTCAAATATTGGCAAAGAATTTTTTTTACAAGAAGATTGGTTAATTCAGCAGTACCAGATAATAACTCACCCAGCGTATATTCTATTATACAGCCGAGGGACACTGCAGAAGATAGTTGGTCTCAGAGCAACCATATCATCCATCAACTTCATATTATCCTGCACATACAGATCACATTACATCATTGATTCCTATCAGGAATGAAAAGCAAACAGTAATGCCTAGGAGAACATACAAGTCGATTGCTAAAATTCTTAATGGATATAAGGTCACAATTTCACAAATCACAATACATTATTGATTCCTGTCAGGAATGAGGAGCAAACAATACTGTCAAGGAGAACATGCAAGTCAATTGCTAAAATGCTTAATAGATATAAATATGTACATGAGCTCAATTGGATACATATTATTTTGAGTAGCCAATGATTTTTTTCTGTAAAGGTTGACCAAAACAGATACCTACTAAAGGACTAGTTTCTAACAGGCATGAAAAACGCTAGTTTTGAGCCATACAAGAAAATAGAAGGCAAAGCAGCTTAATGGCACTGCACAAAGATATATTCAAAAAAGATTATGGCATTGCCTATTTGAAGACTTTAGCAAAATACCATACCCCCTGGTAGAATCCAACAGCAACTCCGTAATATACTGTCATGACCTGATTTGCTCGTTCATAAATGTGAGCCAATGGCAGATATGAAATGTAACTGGTAGAAAGAAAAGTTATTCAGACAATAAGCAGTCAGATTAGAAAGCTACCAGAATCCCGTAGTTTAATAGTAAAGGTCCATAACACTCACACATCGGAAGGGTAGAATTTAGTACCAATGCTGTTTCCAGCAACATTAGCAATCAAGTTTCCATGTGACAATGCAGCACCCTAGTCATATATTATCAATAGTTTTGTTTTTAGTTGCAATAAGCAGTTAAATTAATAAAAAAACTCTCTCATTTTGCATCCAAAAAGTTGAGTTATCATACCTTTGGTGTCCCAGTTGTTCCACTTGTGTAGCAAATTGTAGCAATATCTTCAGGTTTTGGTGGGAAAAATGGCTGAATATTACTACGGCCCTAAAAGGGAACCAATCACATAACATAAGAAGGAAGTTATGCTATTGCTAATGATAAAACAAGTAGGATTTGGTCAGGAGTTAAAGAGAAACTAGAGTAGAAAAAAGTCAATGTAAACATAACCGATCACTGTTTCACAAAATCATTGTACGTAACATGTACTATACTTTAAAAATCTTTTTATTTTCTAAAAAATACATCTTAAAAGTAAAATTTTAATAGAATATATATATTATGACTTGTGAAGATAAAAGCATCAATAAAACGTTTGGTGCATCATAGATCCTTAGAGGGAGACGTTAAACTTATTCATTTTAACACTGTTAAAACAAGGATTGTTATAATAGTTAGTAATTTCAATTGCTACTCCATAGAAATTCTTTATTAAGCATCAAATCCTTTGCTGTGTGCATGCTTGCATGCAATTAAACATACATACTAGAAGTAGAAATTATAAAAAAAATGTTTTAACTAGAAGAAATGTGGATTACCTGACTAAGCAGTTTTGAATATGTAATAATCTTAACTCCAGATGAGGATGGAAGAGATGGTATCTGATCATCAATCCCTCCAACAACCTGCGCAACAGCAGAAGCATATGGAATAACTCTAGTAATAAAATGCATGAGCAACAAAATTATCATCAAGTTTGCAAAATCTGTAAAAAGATTCAATCAAATGAGATCAATAGGACTGCATACCACTAACAGACGTACAGTTGGAATTTCAGACAAGAAGCTCAGCATCTGCCAAAGCAAGTAATAAGATTAAAAAGAAATTTTTAAAGAAAGATCTGAACCATCCATTTCCACAAGTAATACAAAAACGTTTGTTTTTGAGCAATGATTTAACATATTACATGATATGGGGGACTCTATATTTTTATAAATACTATAAAAGCTACAATATCACCTAAAAGCAAACATGTATACGAAGAGCACAAATCTTAAAAAGTTTTTCTTTTAGATCTTCATTATAACATGTATCATCGTCAAAGACCAAAAAATGACCTCTATCTACCCTCTAGAAGGGATCAAAAAGTTTAACATGGATGGGATCACTGTATAAGCACAGAGCTACAGACAGATAAAGCAAACTGCAAATGCCAAACTGTGGCGGCCTATTGCTTTTGTAATTTCTGAACAACTAAGTAGCGCAATGTTCAGTTTGTTACTGGAGTATGTGCACTTGCTTTTTTTACTAGGTCCGATGTGAAGGAATGCTGTCTCTTCCAATTCTTTCATCAGAATTCATTTTCTTGTTTGCACTTTGCACTAAACCAGATAAGGAAACCATTAATAGAGTAAGTTTGGAGGATGTTAACAATGAATTCTTGTGCTCATAGCCACCATATGATAGCTTCACAGGGTAAATGCATGTACAGCAATAACAGTAATTCTAAATCTAAAAAAGGCATTCTTAACATATTTATCAACTACATTTATAGAAAAAAAATGGGAAAGAAGAAAAAGAAAATACAACTTATTTATGGCATTTTACTTTCTGAGTGTAACTTATCATATGACAAATTACTTTCTGTGTTAACTCACTGTGAGTAAAGTTTGGGGCACACAAAATACAGCTTGAACATCTGCATGATTTACAATGTACTTTACAGCATCTGGACCTACAGCATGAACAACAATCATCTTCAAAGATCCAAAAGTGTAACGGCAATCAACTCTTGCTTTTCTTTTTAATAGTGCATACCAAGAGTGTCGTACAAAGGAACTGATATATAAGAGTATGCAGAGCAGGCATGATCAGCAATGATCCATTCTGGTCTGTTGATGAAATACAATCCAACACAAGATCCCTATCACAGTCAAATAAATAATTATCAGATGTCAAGATTCATTAATCAGAGAAACTCAATTGGGTATCTGGATGAAGCATTCAGATCAAAATATAATGCTGAATGACTACCAACAAGATTGGAAGAGTATTACTTAGCATGTAATTATTGTTTTCTAACTCACCTTTTGTATTCCATGATATCTTAGTCCAGAACCTATTGCTGTTCGTGCAGTACCTGCTTCTCCATATGTCATCCATTTATAGCTAGTATGAAGCAAAAGGAAAAGGTAAGATAAATCTAGCAACAGACATAAATCATTTAGATTTTGCTTATAGGGAACTTACTCTCCTACTGTTCCATCAACCCGAATTCGTGTACCAAGATATTTGTAATCTCGGAAAGTATCAACTGCTCGCCTGCATTATCAGAGTTGGATGAAACATCTTGAGCTCATAATAGTGTTAACTCAAGGCATTCTCTGAAAAGCTTCAGAAAGACACAGCTATAAAGTACATATAATCAAGTCAACCAGATAATGGAGTCTTACACAAAATTATCATGCAATGTACCAACATCTGGATGATCAGGAAATCTTCCCACTAGCTTCAAAGGAGAACGCGCAGACCTTCCATGAGAAAATGAAATGAAATGTTCATGAAAAATAACAAATAATTAAACCAGTGACGATGAAGAAGAATTTCAAGACGAGAGCCTAAACAAGAACCTGTAAACATTCCATTTGCCCGTCTGTAATTTCTCTGGAAGCACAATACTGTAACCCTGTTCTGCTTGGAGCACATATCAGAATCAGCATTGAAGTACATACATGGAAATGATCATAATATTTACAAAGCAAAAAAAGATAGGTAGCTAACTAGCCAATAACACAATTATATTAAGTCTACCATTTTTTACATTGAAATATCAACCTATTGAAGCTCTAATTAGGATGGTCTTCTTAATGGCAATAGTTGTCCCAGCACTCAAAATTATTTCTTTTGAGTGACTTTTGGGACCTACGACAGTATTAAAAAGTCACAAATAAATTGATAAACGAACTTGCCTAACTGTTATTTCCTATCATAAAACGAAAAATGATCAATTATTGCACCAGTGCAGAAAACATAAAAATGGCAAGGAAAAACTAAAACCTACAGAACAGTAACGGCCAAAGTAAATATACTTCAGCTCATAAATCAATCGACTCGTTCATAATAGTCAAAAGAAAAATGATGCAAAGAACACGAACACCAATAAGATTGATCAACATCAACCTCTTCACAGACGATCAAATCTAAAAAGGCCAACTGTAATGGTCAAAGTAAATATACTTCAACTGATAAATCAATCGACTCGTTCATTATAGTCAAAAGAAAAAACATGAAAATAACACGAACTCCAATAAGATTGATCAATATCATCCTCTTCACAAGCAATCAAATCTAAAAAGGTCAAACACAACAAAAACTCGACTCAATCGAAATACAAAAGAAAGCGTCGAAAGCGAGATTTACCAGAGTAAAACTCGCCAGCAGTGGTGTTGAAATGGAGCAGAGAAGAAGAATCACCGGCGACGATAAGATGATCGTTGATGGCTCGAATTCGACGCTGAGCTGAGTCCATAGTGATGTTGATAGCTTAGCAGCAGAGGCCGTTAAGCGAAGTGGATAATAACTAATCAGGTTTCTGTTTGTTTCCCGAGAATCAGAAATTGCAAATGATAAAGAGATAAAGGAGGCACGCTTTTCTATAGTGATGATGGGATCATCTGTTAGAGATGACTAAACAACCTTCTTCTCTTTCTCTTCTTACCGGTGAGAAAGAAAATATAAAAATACTGAATTGCATCGCCGTCTCAAAAATACTCTCATCCGTAATAATTTGGTGCTTAGCTTGCTTATTATATCATCTTATCATTTTCTACAAATGAATATTAATAAATAAAAAAATATAAAATATCATATTATTATATTCATTCTTTAAAATAGAAATTTTTGTATAAAAGAAATCTCATTTTAAAGATTACCATGCAGAGGATGATTAAGTTACTATATTTTTTTTTCAATTCACATTTAACCAAATTTCTTATTATAAGAAATGGTTGGATCTGCTCTTACAAATAAACTTTCTTTGGTTATAAGAGTAGGGCCATGTAAACGGGTCGGGTTGGCACCGCTCTGTTGAGCTAGAATTGGAAAAATAAAGTGATAAATAATAAAATATATTAATAGTTAAAATATTTATAAAAAATGGCTTATAATTAGTTTATAAGTTATGTAAATTATTCAATAACTAAAAAGCATATACCATAATGGACAGACTTTTATGTGTATAAATAGCAGAATATATTTATTTTTGCTTATTTAAATTAAAATCTTTTCAAATAAGTTGAAAATATAAATCGCCAAAAATCATTTTATAAAATTGTTTTATAAGTTAACAAGTGTGAAAAATGGGAAAAAAAAAAAAAGCTCACAACAATGACATTATACTCTAATTTATTTATTTATGATCATCACCTTTTCTTAGTTTATTATTAGTATATGAAGAAGATATATGCTTCTTTTTACTGAATTGAATACATATGCCTACTTTATAGAATGAATTATTTTCGAAAAGAACTCTTTTTTATTTAATGTGTACCAAAGTAAACAATTGAACCTTTTATAACTGAACCAAATAAATTACAATATTGTTCGTGTATTTTATCAATGAAGATATCCAACAGTTTATGATTATTTATATGGAAAAGGTAAAAGTCGTCTTTGATACGTTTAAGTCACTCAAGTGAGAATCTTAAACTGGTTTCATATCTTTAATGACGTAATAGCAATGCATTAACAAATAAACAACACAGTCGCATTTTGAATGATAAATATTAATTATTTTGGGGGCTGTTTCTCCAAACTTGTGATTTGTAACTTATAACTTAGAAGAGTTTTTTTAAATTTTAAGGAGTTTAAAAATAAGTAGTTAAGTATTTTTGTAAAACGATTTTTAAGTCATTAAAAGTGTTTCTCAAAATTGAATTCTAAATCACTTTTAAGTTGTTGAATCTTGAAAAGACTATAAAGTATATGTTTTATGAAAGGGCATTGGGTTTTGAATATAATATAAGGGTAATATTGTAATTTATTTGGTCAAAAAGTAGATTTGAAAAAAAATCATTTTCTAGAAGTAAGGGGGTATTTCTCTAAACTTAAAAGTCAGTCAAACCTGCTTAAAAGTAGAATTTTAAATTAAAAGTTACTCAGTTTAGTATTTCTCTAAACTTTTTTCAACTTTGAAAAGTTACTTTTTAGTTAAAAGTAAGAAGTAGCTAATACTTACTTCTAGAAAGTGATTTTTTTTCAAATCTACTTTTTGACCAAATAAATTCCAATATTACTCCTATATTATATTCAAAACCCAATACCCTTTCATAAAACATATACTTTATAGTCTTTTCAAGATTCAATAACTTAAAAATGATTTAGAATTCAATTTTGAGAAACACTTTTAATGACTCAAAAATCGTTTTACAAAAACACTTAACTACTTATTTTTAAACTCCTTAAAAGTTAAAAAAACACTTCTAAGTTATAAGTCACAAGTCACAAGTTTGGAGAAACATCCCCGAAGTATTAGCTACTTCTTACTTTTAACTAAAAAGTAACTTTTCTAAGTTGAAAAAAGTTTAGAAAAACATTAAACTGAGTAACTTTTAATTTAAAATTCTACTTTTAAGCAGGTTTGACTGACTTTTAAGTTTAGAGAAACACCCCCTTAATCCACATCCCTTGAAAAGTAATACAGTTTATGAACGAAATTCTATTTTATTATAATAATGGGTAATTTTTGTAAACACCTCCTTATAGAATAAAATTTTAAATATTGGAGATTGATATTTAGTAAATAACTCTTTAAACTTTACAATTCATTAATTAGTATTTTTATTCACTAAATACCCTTTCCATTTAATTTATACCCCAACATAAAAACAAATCAAACTAAAATCCCTATTAATTAGTAATTTAAACTCCTAAACATAACCAAACACTAACTATCTAAAAGCGGTTATTTTCTCCCAAATCACCATTGTCATTCTAGTTTCTATTCTTGCCCAAACCACCATGATCATTCAGTGACTCTTGCATTTCCGTTCTCCGATTTCACAACAATTGCATTTCGGTTCTCCGATTTTAGTTTGAGTTTTCCGATTTCAGTGGTTTCCAGTTTCTTTTCTCTATTGCATTGCTCATGCTTTTCTGTTCTCTTATTATAGTTTCAATTTTTTCTATTCACAACAAAAACAACAGTTCAAACATCCTTGGTATATTTCGCAAAAAAAACTGTAATCAAGAAATTCTTTGAGTGTAAAAGATGGCACATCAAGCTTGAAGGTATTTTTTTCTTATGATGGTATATTTCTTCAGGAAAACTGTAAATATTTTCTAGAAACAGACATTTCTTTTGGAATTTTGTATATTTCTAAATTCTTCATTCTTTAAAGACGAGATGGAACGACAAGATTAAGTGTATATTTTTCCTGAAAATTTGTATATTTCTTTTGGCAAACCGTATATTTCTTCGGAAAAATGATATATTTCTTCTGAAAAATCATATATTTTATTTAAAAAACTGTATACTTCCTTTGAAAAATGATATATTTTCTGGAAAATGGTATATTTATTGGTATATTTCTGTTATATATTTTTTAGGAAACGGTATATTTCTTTGGGAAAATCGTATATTTCTAATGTCTTTAAACATAAAGGATGGCACGACAAGCTTATAGGTATATTTTTCTTAAAAAATGTATAATTCTTTGAGAAAACCGTATAATTCTTTTAAAAGATAATATATTTCTGTTTGAAAATCGTATATTTATTCTGAAAAATTGTATACTTCCTTTGGAAAATGGTATATTTTTTGGAAAACAAAAATGAAATCGAACTGAAGGTTGTGTTGGAATTCGTAACTTTGACTTGATATTGTGAATTCTTGAATTCCAAAATTAAAATTGAATTGATGATGGTAAGATACTAAACTGGAGATTTCATAATCAATTGATGAGTAAGAAAATTAAATTTATAAATTAAATTGAATAAGATAAAAGTACCACAAAGGAATTTGGAAAGAAAATGAAAAAATTGAATCATAGAAGAGCACCACAAATGAATTTGGGAAAGAAATTGAATGTGAGAAGATCTTGAAATAACAGTAATTGAACTTGAAAACTGAATCTCATAATCTCTAAAAAGTAGTTAATGTTGAATAAGGGATATTAAATGAATTCAGATAGTAGAAAGTGATAAGGAATAAATAAGTATAGTAATGGAGTATTTACTAAATATAAAATCTCAAACTGGGTATTTCGTACGATCTCTCTTATTCAATGGTGTATAGTTTATATACCAGGCCCAAACCCAGAATCCATGAAAAGGCCCATTAACCCATCTCACATCCTATAAATACTAGCAAACCCACTTTAACTCACCTTCTTTTGCTCAGATCACTGATTGGTG
>CATIWQ010016462.1:0-41841 GCA_949673415.1 Euphorbia schlechtendalii | reverse complement strand
GTATGATGAACTCATTGGTTCTTTAATCACTCATGAGATCTCTATGCAGAATTTTCAGAAGAAAGAAAAAGCAAAGTCTGAAGGAAAGAAGGCAATAATCCTAAGAGCAGAAGAAGTCTGTGAAAGCTCATCAGAGGATGATGAGGATATGGCTATGCTGGCCAGAAGATTCAAGAAGTTCATGAAGAATAACTCAATGACTCCTCAAAAGTTCCAGAAGAAGGGAAGCTTTCCTCAGAAGTCGGACTTCCAAAAGAAAAACAAGTTCAGGAGATCTGAGGAGAAAAACAAAGGTAAAAATAAAAAACCTATAACTTTTTTTGAATGTCACCAGGAAGGACATATCAAATCAAGCTACCCAAAGCTAAGAAAGGATAAAGGAAATAAAGCTATAGTGGCAACATGGAGCGACAGTAAAGAAGAGAGCTCTGCAGATTCTTTTGAAAATGAAGAAACTACTCAGATATGCTTCATGGTTGAAGATGATATGTACCCAATAGTTGAGTCCTGGCATAGCAGCACGGAGAAAGTCTCATCTTCAGAAGAAAAATCTCAGGAAAATGACGAGGTAAATTCCAAACTCAATATTCCTGATGAAATCATGCAACTTTTTGCACAAATCTATAAGCAGGTTAAGAAAAATAAGAAACATATGAAGCTTCTGGAAGAAGATTTTGAAGACTTCTGTATCCGAGATATAGCTAGAGATAACTCTACCAAAGCTATTCACAAGAGACAAGGAGAGCTTGAAATTGAGGTTGAGAATCTCAAGAAAAAATTGGTTCTGGTGGGAGTCAATGCCACTAACCTCAGTAGAAGAGTAATGTTGGTAGAAGGACACATACCAGGTGAAATAACTCTACTCGTAAAATCAGTACCTAAGAAGAATGAGCCTCCTCAACAGAAGGCACAACATCAGAAGAAGGAACATTCACAAGAGAAAAAGAATCCTCAGAAGATAAATACCTCTCTGAAGCAAAATGTTCAAAGGATATATCAAGGTGAATCCTCAGCTTCAAGATAAAGGAGCTATAAGGAGTATGGATACAGGTATGATGTAGATAGTCATCAGAAAGGAGGTTATCAAAAGATGACTCAGAGAAATCTACAAGCTAGAAAAAGAGGCATACCTCAGAGGAAACCACTTCAGGAACCTTTTAATCTTTGTCCATCTCCCAGAATTCTACAGAAAGAAAAGGCTAGAAAAGCTGTGAAGGTCTTCTGCAACTTTTGTGGAAAGAAAAACCACACAACTTCTATGTGTAGATTTAAGAATGGTTTTTATGATTCTTATTATTGGCCATATCTAATTTATAATGCACCCGAACCCAAGGGAAACTGGGTTCAAAGATTTTAACCATCTACTTTTGCAGGTAAGTCTTAGATCCACAGAAGGTCAACAGATCTGGTATATAGACAGTGGATGCTCAAGACATATGACAGGAGATGAGACATCATTCATCTCATTAGAATGCAAAAGGTATGGAAGTGTAAGCTTTGGGGACAATAAAAAGGGAAAAATCATTGGCAAATGAACCATTAGAGCAGCAATCAAAATTGAAGAAGTCTCCCTTGTGGATGGACTAAAGTTCAATCTTCTGAGTGTCGCTCAGCTGTGTGACCAAGGAAGATAAGTCATCTTCGACTCAGAAGAATGTTCCATCATTGATTGTAAGTCAAATAAAACTTTGATATATGCCCCCAGAGTCAATAATATGTTCATAATTAATTTAAATGATAAATCAAAGAAAGATATATGTTTGATGACTAAAGAAAAAGAGTCATGGCTATGGCACAGAAGGTTGGGACATGCTAACATGAATATTCTGACCCAATTAGTCAAACAGAAACTTGTTGAGGGTTTGCCAAGCTTAAACTTCGAAAAGGATCACTTGTGTATTGCATGTCAGTATGGAAAGCAATTTAAGAAAAACTTTAAATCTAAATCTGATTTTTCAACTAAAAGAGTCTTAGAATTACTCCATCTAGACTTGTTTGGCCCTGTTCTTCCCATGAGCATGGGTGAACATAGGTATACCATGGTTATAGTGGATGATTATTCCACATATACATGGGTTATCCTACTAAGTAGTAAGGATGAAGCTTATGAAGGGTTCTCCAGATTATGTAACAAAATTGAAGTTGAACAAGGAGTCCTTCTGTCTAAAATAAGAAGCGATCATGGTAGAGAATTTGAGAATAAATTATTTGCTGGTTTCTGTGATGCCAGAAGAATTGAACATAATTTCTCTGCTCCTCATACCCCTCAACAAAATGGTGTTGTTGAGAGGAAAAACAGAACCTTAGTTGATATGGCCAGGTCAATGCTGAGTGACAACAACCTTCCCAAATACTTTTGGGCAGAGGCAGTCAATACTGCCTTTTACATATTGAATAGGGTAAACATTAAATCAGAAATTGATAAAACCCCCTATGAAATTTGGAAGGGGAGAAAACCTAAAATTGGGTATTTCAAAGCATTTGGGTGTAAATGCTTTGTACTAAAAAATAAAGAACAACTAGGAAAGTTTGATCCTAAAGCAGATGAAGCAATTTTTCTTGGCTACTTAACACATAGCAAAGCTTATAGAGTCTTTGTCAAAAGAACAACAACATTAGAAGAGTCAGTACATGTAGATTTTGATGAAACTAACCATGTAGAAAAAAGAAGAAGCTCAGAGGAAGATGGAGATTCTGTCTCACATAAACAACCCTCTGAGTCAACCCAAGGAGAAAAGTCAACAAAGGATGAACCATCTGAGATCAAGTTCTCAGAATATGAAGATGAAGAAAGATAACCAGAAGCAGTGGAGGCTCCTGTTCATCATGGTCTGCCCAGAGAAACTAAAACCAAGAAGAACCATCCTAAAAGACTGATCCTTGACGCACCTCAGAATCCTGTTCTCACCAAAAGACAACTCAGCAGAATGACAAGTCATCTAGCATTTGTCTCTATTATAGAACCAAAGAAATTTAAAGATGTAGAACATGATGAATGTTGGATGATGGCCATGCAAGAAGAGCTAGACCAGTTCACCAGAAATGATGTTTGGGATCTTGCCCCAAGGCCAAAGAAAAAATCTATCATTGGCACTAAGTGGGTGTTCAGAAACAAGCTTGATGAAGAAGGAAACATAGTAAGAAATAAAGCAAGGCTTGTTACTCAAGGGTACAATCAACAAGAAGGAATAGACTATGATGAAACATTTGATCCAGTAGCCAGACTTGAAGCAATAAGAATCCTCTGTGCCTTTGCATCTCATATGGGATTCAAATTTTATCAAATGGATGTAAAGAGCACCTTCCTTAATGGATTCATCCCAGAAGAAGTCTATATCCAGCAACCTCTAGGAGTTGAAGTCTCAAAATTTCCCAGTCATGTGTACAAGCTGAAGAAAGCCTTATATGGTCTGAAGAAAGCTCCCAGAGCATGGTATGAAATATTGACAAGCTTTCTTACCTTAAAAGGATACCTTAGAGGAAAGACAGACACAGCCTTGATCATCAGAAGAAGAAACAGAGATATTCTTCTAGTTAAAATTTATGTTGATGACTTCATCTTCCGAGCCACATCAGTTCTCAAATAAAACTTGAATTTGAGATATCAATGATGGGAGAATTAACCTTCTTTCTTGGTCTCCAAATCAAACAAAGTTCCCATGGAATATTCATAAATCAATCCAAGTATACCAAGGAGATTCTTAAGAAATTTGGTATGGAAGGTGGAAGGGAAATGTCAACCCCTATGGCTTCCAATACCATACTCAGCAAAAACTCAGAAGGTAAGAAAGTTGATCAGAAGATGTTCAGAGGAATGATTGGCTCTCTGCTGTATCTTACTACAAGCAGGCCTGACATTCACTATGCAGTCTGTTATTGCGCAAGATACCAAAGTGATCTCAGAGAATCACATCTGAGTGTAGTAAAGAGAATCCTCAGATACTTTCTTGAAACCATTGAAGCCAGATTATGGTATCCGGGTAATGAAGATTTCTCATTAAAAGGATTCACTGACGTTGACTATGGAAGAGATTAATTAGAAAGAAAGAGCACTACTGGAGGATGTCACTTTCTGGGAAATTGATCGTTTCCTGGTATAGTAAGAAACAAACCTTAGTAGCACTATCCACTACAGAAGCGGAATAGATGGCTGTGGGAAGCTGTGTAGCACAAGCGCTATGGATCAAATAGCAACTCGAAGACTATGGAGTCAAGTCAGAGTACATCGAGATCCTCTGCGATAACAAAAGTACAATTGATCTGTCAAAGAATCCAGTTCAGCATAGCAGAATGAAGCATGTTAACATCAGACACCATTTCATAAGAGATTATGTTCTCAAAAAGGATGTGAAGCTAGTATACATCTCTATAGAAGACTAAAGAGCTGACATAGTCACCAAACCTCTGAGCAAAGAACAATTCACCTTCCTTAGAAAAGAAATAGGCATGAATAGCCCAGTATGAATATTGCTCAGAAGATGATGGTAGTACTCAGAAGAGTAACTAGTTCCAGAGGAAATGTTCATCCTCTGAAGATAACACAATGCTATGTCTCAGAAGATATAACCCGGGAATTACTTCATATTTCAAAATTCAAAAACCCGAATTCTAAGCCAGATCTTTAGGTTAAAACTGTTCACATTCTTCCGTCAGTTACATACTTAACAGTTACCTAAGTATCTTGGACGGTAAATACTGAAACCTTTACAACTATTTTTCAACAAATTACCTTTCTATCCTTCTGAAACCTCCTCTATAAAAGGGTAAAAACTGTTCATCATCTAAATACTTTACCAAAATCGTAAAACCTCTAAAAAATCCTCTCTTCTCTCATGAACCCTAATTCTCAAAACCTTACCCACAAAGATGGCACCCAAGAAAACTAGATCGTCAAAAGCTGGTTCTAAAGAGCAAGTAGTCATAAAAATCCCTCCAAAGACCTTTGAACCTGTTCTATACAGGTCAAATCCCTCAAACATAATCCCGCAGAGATTTCTAGGAGATAATGCCTTCCTTCAAGCTACTCCTATAAAGAAACAATTGAATTTCATTAACTTGGAACTTGGATCAGACTGAAGGAGTCAACTTTTCCCAAGATAGTTTCTGAGTTTTACAACAATCTAAAAAGGTACACTGTGAGCGATGAAGAGCTCAAAATAGAAGTTAAAGGAAAGGAGATCACCATTACTCCAGCTTTTCTGGCAAAGTTGTTGAATATGAAAGATGAAGGTCTAGCTCTGAGACGAGGATGTGAAGATTCCATTAGCTATGATAGGAAGGCGTATATTCTAGAAGGATGGTTTGGCGAGAAGATAAGCACTCATATACCTCAGGAGCCCAGATATTGGCAATTCATAATGGCTCATCTTCTACTTCAGAAGATGAACTCAACAAATGTAGTATCTAGCTATGAGCACTGCATTCTGTATCATCTGATGGAGAAGAAGAAGGTCAATTGACCTGTGATCATTATGCAACATATGCTACACCACAAGTTTACTCTTGGTGGATTAATTAGCAGAATTGTCTGTGATATAGACTGCTCAGAGGAAGAAAGTTTGATGGGTAGTGAGATTATGAGGGAGACCTTTGACAAGAAGGTAGATTATGGAATGAAATGGAATAGGGAGGAGGCCCCGAAGAAGGATATAATGAAGAAAAGAAGGGAGAAAGAGTTGAGGGCTGCTAAGAAGGGAGAAGGAGTAAAAGGGGTTGAGGAAGTCTCCCCCATGAGGTAAAGGGAACCTGTACTGAAATAAGAAGAAATTCCTAAGGCGAAAAGAAGCAGAATCAGCAGAAGTAAAGCACTTGCTACTAAGGGAGTATTAATAACTCCTGCTGAAGTGACTGAGGGAAAGGCCTAGGGAATCACATACTCTATGAATAAATTCCAATATGTGCCATGGTCCTTAGAGGAGAACAGCTCAGAAGATGAAGAAGATAGCTAACCTATCAGCATCTTGACCAAGAGGAAGAGGGGAGAATTTGATCCCAACATGGCAATTCCAAGTAAGGATGAGTCTGAATTTGTAGAAGAGAAGGAAGAAGAGGCAGAGAAGGAGAAGAAGAGAGCCAAAACCCATGGTAAAATAGTCGTCTCAAAGGATGATCCTCAAAGAGATGACATGATAAAGGCCTACAACCAAAGTATAATTGAGGTCTTTACTCATGCTCTTCACAAAGGGATAGTTGGAGACTTAAGGATTGTAGCAGAGGAAGCAGAAAAGAGGGCTCTATTAGAAGGGAAGAAGATACCTGCTCTAGAAGAGTCCACAATCAAGATGAAGGAGAAGAGCACCTCTGAGACAGAGGAAGATGACTCAAATGAAGTTGATGGAAAGGTCTTGGAAAGGACCTCTGTAGATTTTGACTTGACCTTAGGGGTTCTTCTAGTGGCTCCAAGTCTAGTACCTCCAAAGGTGGCGAATCCTACCAACTTCCTGATGGAGAAAAAACCACAATCTCCACCTCTAGATCAACAAAAGTCTGTATTTGATCCATCTCATCTCTTAACTACCAATCTTGAGACTCCATAAACGTTCTTGACTACTCCAAGAGGAAATCTAACAGCTGACACAGATCCTCTTGAAGTAGTAGTATCTATTGCTCAAAAGATATCAAAGGAGATTGAGGTAGAGGGTAAGAAAGCTGAAGCTGTTGAGGAGGAGGATAAGACTGAAGAGAATAAGGATGAAGTTGAGGGGAAGAAGGATGAAGATAAGGAGGAAGAGACTGATAAGCAATCTCTGCTGAAAGAGAATGTGCTAGAGGAAGACCCGTTCCTATCAGCTTTTCAAAAGGAACTGGCTCAAGGGACTGTAGTGGCTGAATGGGGTGTTCAGTCATTAGCATCAGATCCTGTTGATGAATTCGTTACCATGGCCCGCTCTGTATTTGCCAAACACAATATAAGGCCAGAGGATATAAGGGAGGAGGATGACAAGAATGGTGAAGATGAGAAGAGAGATGAAGTTCTGCTGGAGGATGTGAGTGAGGATGATGATGTTCAGATCATGGGGAAATCTAAGACTTAGCAGCAGCAACAGCAGCGCTCCTCTGTTCTAAAGGGTCTAGTGGATCCTGACAGTTGCTTTACTTTAATCCCCAGACCTGAAGAACAAAGGATCTATGGGGCTGAGTCTCTTGACAGCAAAGGATGGATAATTGGTGACATTGTTAAGGGAGGAAATCCCGGCACCTCTGTTCCTGTCAACTCCCTTCATCACATAGGGAAGACTCTTGATGATCTCCTTACTATGGCCCTTCACCTCAACAACTCAGTAGTGGATATCAAACTCGCCCCCTTTAATCTCCAGCTTACCAAGAGGGTAGTCCTTATCTCTGAGCAGGCATAGATAATTATGGAAAGAGCTGATGTAATTCCCCTTCCCTCACAAATCCGCTCTGAACTTATAGAGCATCTGCAGCCTCTCATAGAGATAAGGCTCAGTAATTACGTTGATATCCTAGAAGCGCTTGAAAAGTTGAACGGGATAATGGAAGATGGTGAGAATGGTCTGATGATAATCTATAATGAAGCTAGTGGGGTAAAGGAGATACTCCAGAGGTAGATAGCAGAAGCAATCTCTACTCTGGGGATTGCCATTGAGCATATATCAACTGAATACTCCATGAGGCTGAAAAATGAAGTCCAAGCGCTAAGGACTCAGAATGCCTTCTGTGTGTGGTAGCAGGAGAAGATCCAAAATAGTTTTGCTGAGATGCTGAAGCACATGAATGATTCAAAGGCTGAAACTCTCAAAGCTATTGCGGATTCAAAAAGAGAGTTGAAGTCTGAGATCTTCAAGGCTATTGAAGATGCTCACAAGCAGATCACTGAGACTACCTTTGCACAGAAGAGTGAGGATGTTGGTGAGTTAGAGGAACAACTAGAGAAGTATGCTACTGCCCTTACCAAGACCACAAATGAAGCTAGAGACATCATGGTGGCAAGGAATGCAAGCACTTCAGAGGCCCTTCAGAAGAGCATTGATGGGCTTAGTAATCACCTTGGTGGCCTATCTCTCCACTCCTTCTGCTCACATGACAGTGAGATCGTTCTGTTCCTGCAGCATCTGGCGAATGGGATAAACACTCAGTAGATATGGAATCAGAAGGCTCTTCAAGTGATCCTTGAAAGCATCTTTCCCTCTATTCCCAGCAAAGCTACAAGGCTAATTCAGCAGATTGTCCCTCCTCTTCAAGCAAATGCAAAGGCTGTTCAAGATGTCATCTAAAGGTTTGCGCTTGATGAGAAGAAGATAGTTGCTCAGCTTGTTGGTGCTGAGTGGAGGGAGAAAGATAAGCACAGCTTCAAGGAGATCTGGGAAAGATAGATGACTTCCAATCAACCTTCAAACAGTTCCATGGAGATAGATCAGCAGGAGGAGACTCAAAATGATGAATTCTTAGCTCTTAAAGAAAAACCTTTGTAAATGAATTCATTATAAAAACTTGTATAGTAAAAACTCATACTCATCATCAATAAAAGTTTTTACTTTCACTCCAAAAGTACAACTCTTCATTGTACTGACTTCCTTGTATAATTTTAAAACTTAAACTCTGAACTTAAGCATTAGACTATGAGGGAGTATGAGGGAGTAAGTGCATACTGTGCTTGACTTCACTCAAAACCAACAAAATGAGGGATATTGTTGGATTCTGAAGATAATTTAGTTTTGTATATTCTGAGTTCAGAAGGAAGTCGCCTTAGAAGCACAGGGATTCATCAGCAGAGCTGTGGATGCCCAGAAGCTATTGAAGTCAGATGAGGTATTAAATATCTCAGAAGATCATTCAAGACTCAGAACGTTAAAAAGCCCTTCTGAGGATTGCAAAAGGTTAACTTAGACTTTTGATGCTAAAAGTCAAGAAAGCTGACTTCGCATTTAATGCCACCGCGCTCTGTTCTTCAGTTAACTACAAGATAAAAGTTGTTGCAAAATCAAGAACAAATCTCACTTGCTATTCTGATACGTATCTGTAGTACAAAGTAGACCCCTCAAATCAACCTGATAAAACATGACGCGGATCAGAGTTGGATGAGCTACTCTAACAGATTGTTTAACAAAAACAATATTGGGAGACAACAGCAGAATTCCTAGTAACGGTCCAAATATCAACGGAAACATTCTCTCCCTCTATAAAAGGATGATTTCCACCTTTGAAGAGGTTGACGAATCTTAACAAAAGTATTCAAGAGAGAACCAATTCTCAATCTGCTTACAACCTTCTCATAGCAAAAATTCAAATCTCATATGTTTGTATTTGAACTAACTGAAACAAAGTTCAGAAGTTCATATAAATCACTTTCTTATAAACTGTTGTAAATCACACTAAGCTGAGGGTAAGTTAGTGTGAGGGAGCTAGGTAATCTCATAAGGAAGGTACTTAAGAGAGACGAAACTCAGAGCCTCAGATATAGAAGAACGGTACTTCTGTATTGGTATAGCTCAGTAAAGGCTGTTGGAGGGTACTTCAGTCAAAGCATTGTAAAGGGTTTACTCTTCACCAAAAGAAGAGTTAATAGTGGAATAAATCTTGGACGGGAGTTTCCAAGGACTGGATTAGGCAGAGGCTGAACCAGAATAAAATCTTTGTTTGTACTTTCCTTACTCTGCTCTTTTATTTTTGTGTTATACTAATTCCGCATCTAATAACACTTAAGCATAAAAAGGGGATTCTGAGTAAAGAATACTTACTTGGAAGATACTTCAGAAGCAACCTTCTGAAGTTAACAGTGAACTCGAAAAAGAGTCATTCACCCCCCCGCGACCTATTTTACACCCTACTGGGTCCTACACATATAAATAAAGAAAAACAAAGAAATTTTTATAAAATTTCTTAAGGAAAAATTTGTTCCATAGCCTTAAAAATGAAAGGAAAACCCATCACTTTTGAAATGAACTTTGTATGGTTTTGTTGAATTAACAAAACAGAAACACGGTCATTCCTCAGGGGTATCAAGGGCGGCCATCCAGGACCCATAGCGGAAAGTGGCCCTAAAATAAAATTTTCAGCCTTTTTGTTCGTGTTGTGACACTGATAAACGTTAATTCAGTGTAAATCAATTGATAGGTCTCTTATAAAAATTAAGTAAAATACTATATGTTTAATTTATAACTTCTTCGATTATGAAACTATTATCATGATTATAATACGGAAGGCTCATTTATTTATTTATTTATTTTTTTTTTTTTTTTGCTTCGACCGAAAATGTCTGAATCGACCCTGAATAAAAGTGGGATAGTGCATAAGTGGATTGCTTCTTAAATGCGATTCATATAAACTCGTTATTGATAGCTTGTTTGTTTCATGTACAATGCAGTTGCTTATAATTGTCCTCGGACACAAATTCTGCAGATACAATTATTTTTTGCTGAACTGAACCTTTACATCCTCGTCTTCCTTCAATTGTTATATAATTGCTAAAACGTTATCAAGACACATTTGATTCGTGTCATTGTAGCTTTCAAAGATCTTTGTGCTGCTGAAACTTCCTTGCAACTGACCAATTTCTCAATCCAATTCCTTTCCACAAAGAAACAACACTTGAAATTAAAAGTTTTTGTGTATGAATATGATGATAAATGATAATTGAAATTAAACTTCTTGTACAGGTTCAATGATAATCCAACAAAACATTAAACAAAGAAGAAATGGTGGCAAGAAAATTGAATGATAAAATGACATAATTATATTTTGATTTAGCTGTGGACCATAATAAGGACCAAACAAAAGAATTTAGATTCCATCTTCCAAAAATGGAATCTTTACACCTCCCAACAAAATTTGGAACCCAGACGAAGAAGAACGATACAGAGAAAGAATAGTTTCAAATTAAACCGAAATCTAAGCAAGATGACGAAAATCACCCTCTGCTCTTCTCCTCTCCTTCTGTGGCTCCATCTAACTTCTAACAAACAATGAATCAATCCTCAGGGGTATGAGGTCAAATTAAGTACCTGTGTTTCAAAGATATAAAAAAAACCCCTTACATCGCCTAACCGAAATTCTACCACTGTCTAGACTGTCGAAGAACGAACTACTCGAACAAGAATGAAAGATCTAGCAGCGAGCCAACCAAAACGATTAGCAACTGTGTGAATCTTGTTTCAATATGCCGTTGGAAGGTAAATCCTAAAGATGGCTCGCTTCCCAACCTTTTGCCTACAGGTCGGGCATTTGTTATGTAACGATTTTAGAGCTTTCAGAAGACACTCGTTACAGAATATGTGGCCACACTTTGTTGAGGTTGGTTCGATCAAAGGGCCCATGCATACTGGGCAGCTAAATACAGGTTCCTTGGACAGGGGCGATTCTGGAATCACGCAAACATTATCTGCCTGCCGATAATAGTTTCCAAATTCATCATACTTGAAATAGTAAAACAAAATATGCCATGCCATTAATATCACAAGGTCACAATAATGGAAAAAGCCTTCTCAAAATACCTTCTTGGTGCAGCTCGTTCCTGATTTGCAGCCATCACGCATTCTTTTGCAGTTGGAGCATAAATTGGCTCCGGCTGTTATTTACAGTTTACATACAAGTGTAAGTTAAGAGAAAACAAAGCAGTTGTAAAAGTTGTTAAATGCCATTCTCATTCAAGTTATGCTGAATAACTAACTATTGAACACTAAGAAATAAAATCTAGAAGGCTTGATTCTAACTCCACATAAAACACAAGTGAACTGCATAATTATTCGTTTTTTACTCATTCTCATCAACCCTATGCCCAGACATAGCTACGACATAACTATGAATTTGGAAAGAAGACAACCAGAGAGGAACATACCATTTAAAATATTTTAGAACGTGTCATCAGTTTTTGCAATCGTGCTGCCCTCACATGACAATGGCCTCTTGTGCCCTATGAATAGTGAAAAGTAGGCAGACAGATACTCATACTAGGACTCTATCTAAAATCAATTCAAGAATTAAATAAATTTATCCCATTATCACATATGAAATTAGACTACAAGTAATATTTAGTTGTTCACAAGAATGAAATAAAAATGTAAAACTTCTGAAATTCTCCATTGGTAAAATAACATAAAGAAAAGGAAATCACATATTGGAACCGTATAAATAAAAAACGTCATTTGGAGCAGAAAATGGAGAATCGATGTGTTATAAACAGTGACATTGTATTGAATGATAATAACCAAATTGTAGGTAAAATAAATTTCATATGAACTCATGTTTCCCAACAAAAGAATCAGATGAAACAAAATTTAATGTTAATGAAGGAACCGGGGTTGAACTACTACTCTCATAAAGGAGAGATTTGTTAAATTTTGTCGCAGGATCACATGTAAGATTGTACTTAGTTGTTTGCTACCAATGAAGATGTGATAATCAAATTAAAGAGATCATAAAACAAAATATGCACATCAGTAGATCTAGTTGTGAACAACAAAAGGAATAATTCAATTGCAGGAAAGCTCACTTGAAAATATAATCCCACTACAGCCGCTAAATTTCATTTTATGAGAGACAAAAAATGAATGCAACCCTACAGATATCAATAAAAACCATCATCTAAAACTAGAAGCGAGAAATCATAAGGTTTTTTTCATTCCACACTTCCATGTGAGTATGTGACCTTATATACATGAAAACAGAATAAGAGCATATAGATAATAGACTTAGTATTTACCATCACATCCTTCGAATATTCCTGTAGATTGACCAATCAATTCACGTCTACCTCGAGAATGGTTTCTTTCAGAATTTTCCCTTGCCTAACAACAGGTGAAACCATTATAAAAAATAGGTTTCAAAGAATTAAGGGGAGGTATGAAATGAAACAATAAAAAAACATGTTACGTACCTGAGCAAAAGCCTGGGGAGAAATGATAGAAACTTCATCATCAAGAACCTCGGTAGCATTTGGGAACTGTTGGTGAGGCCATGTTTGCACTTGAACATCTAGGGGATTGGAATAGTTATAAGTGGATAACCCAAGGGTTAAGTCAAGGGGGGTCTGGATAGGATAATTGAGATCTATATCCAAATTCAACCCTCTTTGTTGAGGGTTTACCATATCCCCTTCAAGACAGTTCAATCCCCATGAATCCATATCAGAGTCAAAAGTTTATAAACCTAACATCAAAATGGAAAAAAATATTGTCATTTATCAAATAAACAAAACCAGCAACATGAATTAAACAGTCCACAAGTTGACACTGCTGACAAATTGCAAGGATAAATCATCTACACATAGAAAAGCATCCACATTATAAGAACTTGAATCAAACAAACGGAAAAAAGTAACAAACTCGCCCATTGAAACAGTTTCATGTTCATATCCCCTATAATCTAGAAACAGAATGCAGTTTAAAAAACATTGACATACGACAAATACACCGCACCATATTTTGATTAAGAACACGAACCAGCAAAAGAGCGCATTGGCAAGCAAACTTTTCAAAAACAAACACAATATGTGCACGGAAATGAACACAGATACATAACAAACAAAAATTTAAAAAATAGATAACAGAAAAGGCGAAGATAACGCACCAAGGATGAAAATCTAGATGAAACTGTGCTATGCGAAGGAGGAGGAGAAGGCGATGGGCGACCTTGATTTATAGAATAGAGAAGAAGAAGAAAGGGGCAAACTAACAAGGCAAGAACAAAATTTTATTATTAAGAATTGAATTGAAATGGCAATGTCGCATTGGATTGCCATTTTAATTCAGAATTTTTTTGTTTTTAGTTTTTTTATTTATTGGAAAGAAGATCCCTTTTAAAATCAACTTACGTCCTACTTTTTGGTTTCCCACTGATTTTCTATTTAATTTTTTTTCTTTTTCTGCCGCCTATTTTGATCATCTTTACTGGCGTTGTCATTACCTTATAAAGTCTTCAAGCGCTTGAATCTGGTGTTCTTTTCGGTATTTGTGTTTTAAAATAGCCCAAACGGTGTCGTTTAGTGACTTAGTCATGCTATTTCTCGATTTTTTTTTCCTTTCTTTATGAATTTGAAATTTTCTCAAGATTCAAAAATTTAAGAAAATAAGGAAATGTCATTGACCATGGCCATTTAAAACACATATTTAGTCATTTATTTATGATAAAAATAATGTTAATACTTTGGAAATAAAAGTTGTTCTTACTATACATAGTTAAATATACAGATTTAATAATTAAAATTTTTTAATAAGTAAACTTGTTTGTGTTACTATTATTATATTAAGTGCAATAATTTAAAATATTAATTTCATACCAAACAAAAATAATATTACACATTATAAATAAATAAAATTATATTTTTTAATTGCCCAGTTGCACTTACATTATAATAAAAAAAATCTCAACCTCACATAAATGTAGACTCGCATATATAAATCTCGGCCACTAAGTCAGATTTTACAATTCATCACCCGATAAAAAGACGAAATACGTTTAACTTTCAAATCCTTTTAAAAGTTGGATAAAGAAAGAATTAACCAAACTAGGTCCGACCTAAAATTATTCACTAGTTGGACAAATAAAAAATCAAGTTAAAAATGTTTGAATATGTAGAACAAAAAGTAGCTTTGTATATAAAAGAAAAAAAACAAGTGTGTCAACTGAGCGCTGGTGCATGATGCGAGAGTAAGCAACTCTGCATTCCACGAGCGGATTGCCTTACAAGTTCTCATGCAACAACCAATGGCTATGGGACCGTATCATTGATATATTGTTTGATATTGTTTTTTAAATTATTGTTTTAAAAAGTTATTTTCACATAATTTTTATATAATTATGTAGTTTGACTTTGAACAACATATTTTGATCATTCATATTATTTAATTAGGAGCTGTCTAACTTATTTTTTCTAAAATCAAATCTGTTGTTTATAAGAAAAGTTTGAAATTTGAATTTTTTAAAAAAATCAGCTTGGAAAAGGACGGCCAAGCTGGCCATGAGATTCTTAACATCACAAGGACAAGGTTTCATTGTCTCGTAGTTAGATTCGGATAAGTAATTTCTTACAATAAACATCCACTACGGAAAATTATAGTAAGGACAAGGTCTAGGGGATATTTTCCTTGCATACTTGCCACATACCCTTAAAATTAATTTATTTTTTGTTAATGTATTCCTTTTTTTAATACATGATAGGCATGAAAGGAAAATGTCCTTTGAACTTGGTATTTACTATAATTTCCCCTCCACTGCACGTTCAGTCTATTTACATCACTTTTCAAGATCAATTTTTCAACTTCCATTTAATATATTTGTTTATATATGATACAGTTACATTTTTAGTAGACTTACACTTAGTGTTCATAATAGTAATGTTTTAGTCTTTATTTGATTTTTTATTTATATCATTACTATAATTTTAAAATTTGTATTTTCCGTGGATGCTTGTCATGTGTCCTTAAAATTAAATTATTTTTTCATTTATTTTTTGAACACGATAAACATGAAAAGAAAAGGTTTTTTGGACCTGATTCTTACTATAATTTCCCCTCCACTAGACGTTCAATTTATTTACTTCACTTTTCAAGGTCATTTTTTCAACTTCTGTTTAATATATTTGTTTATATATAATAAAGTTACATTTTTAGTAGATTTACACTTAGTGTTCATAATAGTAATGTTTTTGTCTTTATTTTATTTTATACTTATTTGATATAGATACTGTAATTTTAAGACTTGTATATTTTAATACATAATTTTTAATGTTTTATATTCATATTTTATTTATTTGAAAATACAAAGTACAAGTGCGTGCATGTGTATATCAATAAGAGAAACTCAAATATGACGTGTCAACGTATTATCTTCAAATTTAAATAGAGTATAACATCTTTAAATTGATATAGTTGAGATCTAAAAAAATTATTAATTTAGACATGTATTATTTAATTGATAATTAATAACTATTAATTTTCAAACAATATTAAATTTTATTTATATAAATTCAATTGTGCTATTTTATGTATCACACTTGATTCAATGAATATTATTTATATATTCAAAGTATGTCAATAAGATTTAGCGTACAAAATTTAATTTGATTCATAATATTTTCATATAAACTATTCTAGTGTTTCAATGTAGTATATACACTGATAGCATGCGTTATATTGCATAACAACAAAAATATATAAAACAAAAATTACATCAAACAATGTATTCTCATGTCAAAGATGTCACAAAAGTAAAATGACAATGTATTTTATGAAATTGTAATATACATGTGTGTATGTATATATTTATGGTGAATAAATAATTCATGATATAATTATTATACATTTATAAAAGAATTTCCAAAAAATTATTATCTTATTAAAATTATTCAATTTTAAAATGACCCAAACCAGGATCAAAGAAATTTATTTTTTTTAAAGATGTTATTGATCTAAAAAGTATTAATTTATAAAAATGTTATTGTATTGTCTATTTCATCATCCAAAATATACAAATTTTGAATAGTTATTTTAGTAATAATGATAATGATAGGAATTATTGTATTTTTACTTAAGTTTGAAAAAAATACCATTCAAAATGAAATACACAATTATAATATTAAACTATTTATTATCTTTAAATTCCATTACACATAATCAACGTGGATATCTAATATACATGACACAAATCTATTGGAGATGTCAGTTAAAATATTTGATTATTTTTGAAGCTGAATACATTGTTTTTAACTGAAGTTGATCATGAATGCTCATTTTCTTGAACTTTCAAATTTTTTAAATAAAATAACTCATGAATTTTTGTAAGAAGTGCATAAGTTTTCCCTCTTTATGTTATATATTCTTAAAGATAACCAGCCGGCACGTGAGCGGGTCAATCGAGTCCAAAGATCCGATCCAATTTGGATAATTGAATTTTATTGGAAAATAAATTAGTTTGAGCACTTTATTGCAAATATAAGGACTTATAAGACTTATTTGCATTTTTTTTTTAGACATGAGTCTTTGTGCAATTTCAAATAATTGTCTAATATGAAATTTGTGATTTATGGAATGAAAAATATGATGATCAAATTTTTATTATATCTTCCGGTTTTTTTCTACAACCAAGAAATCACGTATAATTTCCATATTTGATCTTTATTCGCCGCAAAAGTTGTGAAAATCGATTGACACATTGTGTTTCAATATCAACTTGCCATTTAGTTCATGACATTCTTCAATCCAGGACATGGAAAAATGTGTTTGATATGCTGTTTATGTTACATATCAATTTCTTTGTGGTTTGATACATCATATTTTTATTAAGAACTGTTCCGTGTTATAATAAACTAATGAACTTTTTTGAAGCTGAAACAATCATTTGAACAAGAGCAAATTGATGTTCGGGAGAGTATATGATATTTTTTCTTTAATTTAGCTACCTTAACTTGTTCCAAAAAATTTGTTGCCCCCTGAACTTTCAAAATGACCCCGTTGCTCTCTCAACTTTAAAAAAATGATCCCGTAGCTCCCTCAACTTTCAAAAAATGCACCACTTTGCTCCCTCTATGCCACGTGTCATCTTCTGGTTGCTTTGACTTTTCAAAAATGCAATTTTTCTGATTTTTTCCCTCCAATCAGAAGTTGACACATGTCATTGAGGGAGCAAAGTGGTGTACTTTTTTAAAGTTGAGGGAGTAAAATAATGTACTTTTTTAAAATTGAGGGAGGTACAGAATCATTTTTTTAAATTTGAGGGACCATTTTAAAAATTCAGGATTCAGGTAATTAAGCGAAAACAAAAATGTGGCGTTTGGTAAATGAAGAAGCATATCCAAAACTGACAAGTTAGACGTCTTTATCCAAAGCATTGTTTAATCAGCAAAGTGTTGGTTGCTAATTCCGTCTCACTACCTTTTACTTTAAATGACAAATCTTCCCATTTTCCGCTTTTCTCATCCTCTTCTAGCTAGCTCTTTTTCCTCTCCATCTATACCAAAAGATGGCGGAATTTTTTCTGCTTCGATGTCTCTTTTTCAATTTGATTTTTCACTTCGTAATCGTCTCCGCCAACTTCTTTCAGCCGTTTAACGTCACTTATGACCACCGCTCTTTGATTGTCGATGGCCGCCGTCGCATGCTTATTTCCGGTGGAATCCACTATCCTCGAGCTACTCCTGAGGTTTGATATACAATTATTCTTATTTGGCTTCCCGATCATGTTTTTATTGTCTTGTATATTATAATCTGCGTTAATTTTCAGTCTCGAGTGGTTTGTTTTGTTGATGATGATCACTACTGAGTAAAATAAGCAGTGATCATCATCAAGTAGCGTAAATTAAGACAGAGACACTTTGAGATGATATGAAATTGCTTGGGAGTTGCATCTCAACTCCAATATTCATTTAATTTTGCTCAATTTCGAATCTCTGAATATAGGTTTCTTCAGGAGTACTCATTAACAGGCCGAGTGAGATGATTTTGGGGATTTCAGTAGCGTAGCATTTGGTTTATTTTAGATGTGGTAACTGATACATGTACTAATGAACAAAAATTGACTTAAGAGGCCGTTGCTCTGTCCAACATCACTGAGATAATAGCATAACAAACATACAAATTTAGAGTTTTGCTACTATTGAGAAGTTTTGTGTTGTTGTGTTTACAATCAAACCCTAACTAGTTGAAGGAAGATGTGGATTCATTTTTCTCAGTAAAAGAATTGTTATTGTTCCTTGAGTTTGTTTGGTGTTTCAATTGCTATCTTGTAGTTCTAGAAATGCACACGAGTCTCCTTTTTCATGTCATTGTCATTCTTACGCAGTCTTCTTTTCTGGATTGCCATCTTTTACATTTTATCATGTAATATCAGATGTGGCCTGATCTTATCGCAAAAAGCAAGGAAGGTGGGATAGATGTAATTCAGACTTATGTTTTCTGGGATCGTCATGAACCAGTTAGAGGACAGGTTGAAGAATTTTTGGTTTATTTAATCAGTAACAGTATATTTGCAACAGTGGCACTATAATATTCGTTGTTTCTTTCTAATGTGCTTTCAGTATTTCTTTGAAGGACGGTATGATCTTGTCAAGTTTGTGAAGCTAGTGGGAGCAAGTGGACTCTATCTTCATCTTCGCATAGGTCCTTATGTTTGTGCCGAATGGAATTTTGGGTCTCGCCTCCTTTTTCCTTTTATTACTATTTTTAAACACATTTTGGTAGTTGACACTATTATTATCTTTATTATGTTTCGAAGTAACATCATGGAATACCCACATTCATTTTTTTCCTGGAATTTTCTTGGCGATCTGTGTATATTACAAGGTGTTTTTGTGGTGCATGCTTTCTGTATTTGTTACTAAAATGCATCTGTGTTCAATATTTCTCCTTTCTTATCCTGCTTTAAGTTAAATAAAAGAATAGATACTGCATTTTTGGTGAAGAGAACTATTGCATAATTAATCATTGCATTTTTCAATTCAAATGTTGAAACCTAGTTTTCTGTATGGTTGTTGGATTTTTGATGAATTATTGATATTGCTACATGATGCTATTATGTGAAAACGATTTAGGATTAAAATTCAAAACTACGTAGTTCATGTGGAATATAAAAGAAAATAAATTAGTATACTATCCATGTATATTGACTGCCACAACAGATTATGTGCAATGCTTCTTGAACTTGGGAGAAAGAATTCCTTGTCCAAGTGCTTATTGCATGTTTAATAAACTGCACTGGACAGCTATACTAGAAACAGCATTTATATGTATCAGACATGTTAAAGCTTATCAAAGATCAACATTTTAGTCGATAGATTTTATTCACCTGCTTCTAGTTCCAAATGGTCATCGCATAGTTAAAACTTAGGACTTTAATAGCCTAGTCTAGTTAGACTAATTATTCTCCTGACACTGAATTTGTGGTGTCAACAGAAGTGTACACTGAGTCTTTTTTTTGTGTGAGCTAAGACTTTAAAAGGATAAACATAATCAAAATACAGGAGGTTTAAATTTTCGTTTTGTCTGTGGAAACTTTAAATTGTATGAAGATTTTTATTTTATCAGCAAAAGATATGCAATTTAGAGGATGAAAGAACCCTTGTTTTTAACATCGAGAATACTAGCTCCTGAAAAATAGCTATTCTTTAGCTTTTGAAAAAAATTAGACTGAAGATTTCTGTGTTTGTTCTAAAATGAAAAACTGGTTTATTGATTAATGTACTCATGAAAATACTGTATTCATTGACCTTCCAAGAAGCAATATAATGTTTCTTTCAAAATTTGTTCTTATATCTTATTTTGGTGTAAATGTTGTAGCGGCTTCCCGGTGTGGCTGCGTGATATCCCTGGAATAGTATTTCGGACGGACAATGCTCCTTTTAAGGTATAATGATCTTATATGCATATGAATGTTTAAGTGTGATAAGTATACCTTGGATTGCTATGCGTAAGTTAGATGGTTAATCCAATCTCCATTACTAAGATCAATTGAGGCATGAGGTTGCTGGTCAAGAAGCCTCTGTCTTGGGCTGTGTGTGCGTGCTTGTGGAGAGGGGTTTGCATGTGTGGGATTAGGGATTATCTTTCCATACCATCTCTCTTGAACTTTTTCCTGCGGACCATGACCTTTGGCTATATGTATTATTTGCTACAACTTTTTCTTGGGTGTTAATTTTAATTAGCCTATGCATCATGCCTCCTCCAACTTGTCTCATTCCACCTATTGCGCCCCTTAACTTTTAAAAGATCCCAGTAACTCCCTTAACTTGGCAAAAGTGAACCAGTTTGCCCTGTTAATGCCACATGTCAGCTTCTGGTTAGAGAGAGAAAAATCAAGACATTGACATTTTGAAAAATCAAACCAACCTGAAGCTGACATGTGGCACCGGGGGGGGGGGGGGGATTGGTGCACTTCGAAAAACTGAGGGAGCTCAAGGACCTTTTTAAAGTTTAGGGGGAGTAGATGGAATAAGATAAGTTGAAGGAGCCACTGATGCATTAAGAAAAACATTTTCTTGTTCCTGACAACTAAACTTATTGAACCTCCCAAAACAACATTTGGATTTTGAGTTTGAGATACGAGCTTCTATGTTGTTAAAGTTAGACATTACATGGGTTATTGTAATTTTATTGCGATAATGTATATTTGTAGGAGGAGATGCAGCGGTTTGTTAAAAAGATTGTGGATCTTATGCGAGAGGAAATGCTGCTTTCTTGGCAAGGTGGCCCAGTTATCATGATGCAGGTTAGATGATATTGAGTTATTGATATTCTAACTGGTGAAGAAGGAATATTGGGTGTGTAGGCGGGGTTGACTTCTTCATACATTCAATATATATTACTTGATTCACAGTGTACACGAGATCCAATATGAGTTTTGCTATATTTCATTTATTTATGTATATTATATCATTTTGGGATGAAGAGTCTCCTACATAGTTGTCAAATATTTTACATCTTAATTTTTCTATTGGGTGCTATCACGCTTCTCTTGGCTGGATATTACTGTGAAAGCCAGGGGAGCTTTTGAGCCATTATCGTTGCCACTAGAATATGTCTAAACCCATTAGAATGGTCATTGAACAAATTCCAAATGTGTTTGGGGCTTTCCAATAGCAACATTGGCAAAGGCTTCCCTTCCAGCACTGGCATGAATTTTCTCTATGTTGGTAGAGTTAATGTAACTAGAATAAAAAGTTTGACAGATTGAAAATGAATATGGAAACATTGAGCACTCCTTTGGGCTAGGAGGGAAGGAATATGTTAACTGGTCAGCTAGGATGGCTCTTGGGCTTGGTGCTGGGGTTCCATGGGTGATGTGCAGGCAAACTGATGCTCCTGTGGACATTGTAAGCTTTATACGTTATGAGCAAGGATGCTGTTTATTGTTTCTTCTTTAAATTTTGTCAGTTAGAACAACAATGCACAATTTTTTTTCTGTTTCAGTTTTAGAAATGTCAGTTGCAACGCTCAATATTTTTTTTATAAAAATACATCAATTTTATGTTTTGTAATTCTTTTGCAGATAGATACTTGCAATGCATACTATTGCGATGGTTTTAAGCCAAATTCTCCAAAGAAACCAATATTTTGGACAGAGGATTGGGATGGATGGTATGGTGACACGTGATTTTACAAATTAACACATTCTATTGCTTTTCTTCTAATTTATATTGTCTCTATCCATATACGGGTGTTTGTGTGTGTGTATTAGGGACGGTACTCTTAGAAAATAAATTTTTTTCACATAGGCTATTTTTACTTTTTTGCTTTCACTAAATCAAGACATTAACTTATCCTTTTTGTTCCTAGAAAGTATTCGTTTCAGTACTAGTGCTTTATTGCTTGAACTTCATTCCTGCAAGTTTGCAAGCAGGAGTTATCTTTTAGTTACTCTCTTGAAGGTATACAACTTGGGGTGGAAGTTTGCCTCATAGACCTGTTGAAGACCTTGCCTTCGCTGTTGCGCGCTTTTTCCAGCGTGGAGGAAGCTTCCAGAATTATTATATGGTACTAATACAACATGAATGCTGATTTTGATTGATTAAAATACGTATGCTATTGTAAGATACTAAGAGTAAGTGTACATTTTCTTGCGTGGTTTACTTGTGTTTTTCCGTTTTAGTTACCTGGTTAATCCCAGTTGACTGCAGTTTTCTTTGAACTATCTTTACTGGTTGCCAAATGTAGTGTCCTTGTGAAATGAGAAATTATAAATTCATTTTTCTCTGCATTATATATTGACTATATGCAGTCTTTCCATTTTTTTTACTACAAATGAAAAACAGATTTCCTGCAGTCAGTTTTTACAATATAACACTGGCTGTGGTCATGACCACTGGTTTGAGTATTAAAGACAAAAAATGTTTGAATTGGAATTGGCCCTGTACAATATAGCTATGCTACCATGCTATGAAGCCATATGCAATCTCTCTTTTTTTCTTAACAAATAATGTGAAAGAGAATTTCTAAAATTGCAAGTGTAGCTACCAGTTTTATAGTTTCTTTGGTAACAAATATCTGTTTCTTACATTTGGTTCAGTTTGTTTTGCTCACTGATAAGCATATGAATCATGATTTCACATTCCAGTATTTTGGAGGAACAAATTTTGGTCGGACTGCTGGAGGCCCATTTTATATAACCAGTTATGATTATGATGCTCCACTTGATGAATACGGTAGGTCAAAAATGGTATATGCAGAAAATTTCGTTACCCAGACTTAATAATTAAATTAAGTAAGATGTGTGTGTGCGCTTTAACTAAATATGAGTTTAAAGCTTGAACTAAAGAACTTCCCTTCTCTCTCTTCTTATGTAGGTTTATTGAGTGAGCCCAAATGGGGGCATTTAAAAGATCTTCATGCTGCCATAAAGCTGTGTGAACCAGCTTTAGTTTCTGTGAATTCACCTCAGTACATAAAATTGGGATCCAAGCAAGAGGTTTGTGCTATAGTTACGTAGCCATTTAATACTAGTATCAGGTTTTCCTGGACTTCATGCTTTCAAAGCACTGCTTACACCAATGTGGAAGCTGGCATATCATCAAAAGTCTTTGTATCATTTATAACATGCAGTTGTATATGCCTTGCTATACACCATTAAATTTAAATTCTTTGGGAAAAGATAGGTTCTGGGTATTCAAAAGCAAACTCTGGAAAATATATTTAGACCATAATTCTGAAAATGAAAGCACAATCATCTTATGAGTGGAAAAGTAGTCATTTATTGACATTCCAGAATTTTCTAACAAAAATAATTAAGATAAATCTTTTTAGAGGCAGTACTAATAGGCCATTAACATTAATTTTTTCTTATCAGACATCTTAGGCTACAAACTTGCACCAACTTGATGATGATTGTCCGTATTTACTTTTTTTATTGTATTACTGTACCAAAAGTACCAAAATCTTCACAGTTTAGGTGGATGAACCATCTGTCATTTCATTTATGTTGATTCATTACTTTCTTCTCTCACCACGTTCTGTAGACTGTAGCTCTAATATTACTTATCACTACTCTCAGGCACATGTTTACCGTGCCAATGCTCTGACTAAAAGCATGAACATAACTCCGCATGTAAGTCAAAGTAGGTGCTCTGCTTTCCTAGCAAATATTGATGAACATAGAGAAGCTACTGTGAGATTCCAGGATCAATCCTATAATTTACCTCCTTGGTCTGTGACTATATTACCAGACTGCCAGAATGCTGTATTCAACACTGCCAAGGTGTGGTTTCAATTAGTTTTATAGCATTTTTTATCAATTGACATGACCTTGGCTTCGTGAAAGGATCATATATTTGCTGTATTTCCTTTTAATGAAATTTCTGCTAATTCCCTGCTATGAAGTCGCATTTTTCATTAAACGGTGATATGTCTTTAAATAAGGTCGTCACTTTTCGGATCTTGTCCGTAGAAAGATTGCTTATGGTTTTCATCATACAATCACTCTTGAAGACTTTTCATAAAATATATGGCAAGATGTATTTATTGGGTGTTGCAATCATTCTTACCTTGCCCAGGCTTAGGAAGCTACTACCCTACTACACGGGCTCCACGAATTCCTAAAATCGGTTTTGTTTGGATAATTGGTTCAGTATGTATTGGTTTCACATCTGTGGTGACTAGTTATTCTTGCATATAGAACTGTTCATGATGGTTGATGCAGAAAATTGATTTTTAGTATAATGCCTCCCCAGTAATCTGTAAGCAAGAATTTGTTTTCTTCAGAGTTAGATTAGCGCTTTTCTAGTTCTATTTATACAATTATGATTCAGTTTTTATATCTCTGCACTGGACCTCAATTTTGGCTGGAAGCTTGCATATTAGGTGAAATTCTTTTCATTCTCGTTAATCGTGATAATAGTATCCGCTATCTGCCGATGATCTCCTCGTCATGCTAATTACTTATTTAAATCCAATTGATTTAGTTTAATATTAGTTATGCATAACTAAATACTATAATGATATTTTCACTTAGAGAAAAACTTTCATTTTCTCTTTCTTATATTTTGTGCCATGGTTGTCAGTGTGAGTTGCACAGTGGAAAAAATGTCTTTCTTCGCAAGCAATGAATATTTTGAATTAGTGTTTTATTTTAAATTTTTTTAGTGTAGCAAAGTGATAATGACTTCCATCCATCTAGAGTCTTTTGATTGTGATCTCTTATCATATCATAAATAAATGTTGCTTGACAAGCTATGGCTACTTATTTTTCAGGCCAAGGCCATGATGAATACATTCTGCTTTTTCTTCTTCCATGCAGGTTAGGGCACAAACTTCTGTCAAGTCTATGGAGCCTGAATTGCGTGATCTTCAAGATATTTCTATGCCCAAGCAGCTTGCGGATCAGAAAGGAGGTTCTGATGTGCCAGCTTCCTGGATTACTATAAAAGAGCCAATAAGTGTTTGGAGTGAGAACAATCTTACAGTCAAAGGCATATTGGAGCATTTGAATGTGACAAAAGACCATTCTGACTATCTATGGTATTTCACCAGGTATTAATTGTCTACTTCTGCTCCCATATATAGTTACAAGTCATTGCACATTTAACACTTTTATGTGTGCTTCCAAGGTTCATGAGTAGTCTTTGGGACAGGCCTGGGTTCCTACTGGCCTGCTAATACTATATGTTTGCCATCTTAGGCTTGTATTTAACCTATTTAAGCCCAAATATTGGCCATGCTGTTTACTTATATGTAAATCAGAAAAACTGTATGAGGGTATAATATTTAGGCCTAGAGAAATAGTTTGGTCCTCGGGTGAAGCTTGACCTACTACTTAAGTACTTATATCATGCCATTACTACTGTAGCAAATCAAGCAGGGCATGTGCTATTTTACTTTTCTTTTATCTTTGTCATTGGAATGGAATTTATTTGAATTTTTATGCTTAACCTGAACCCTAATAAAGTCCAAACCAATTTTAGCCAGGCATGGCAACACAACTCACCACAATAATATGAAATACATAGGACGGTGTATCTTGTTTGGGCTATACTTGAACAAAATAAGCAGCTTGGTTTTTAACCCAAAATTGGTTCTAAGCACATTCTAAAGTTACTTTTTTAGTAACTATGCAAATAGTTGGTTCAAGCCTCGTCAGTCTGAGGTTACATTGATTGTGAGAATAAATAATTAGAATTGTTTGTTCACTCCTTTCTCGATATGCATTGATGATTCTTTGGATTGATTTTTGGGATGTAGAATAAACATTTCTGATGGGGACATTGCATTTTGGGAACAAAATAAAGTTCAACCTGCAATCACAATAGAAAGCATGCGTGATGTGTTACGCGTGTTCGTTAATGGCCAACTTGCTGGTAAGTTTTGCTTCTTAATGGAATGATGGTGAATGGTCGTGTAATTTGGATACATGATGTTAAAATTACTTCACTATGTATTTATACAAGGCCTAATGCATCTTGAACTCCCTCAACTTGTCCCTAAGCTCCATATCCCCCTGAACTTTGAAGTGTTCTTAATGTCCCCCTGAATTTGTCGAAACGTTTTCAATGCCCCCCTGAACTTGTCTAAACGTTCTCAATTTCCCCCTGAACTTGTCTAAACCGCACTCCACCACCCCCTCTATCTGAAGAACGATTTAGGGATTTGGACTTTTATAACGTTAGAATATTAACATTGGGATATCTATTTCTTTTTTAATTTTTTTAAATAATTTCATTAACGCGCTCATGTTTGTTGGTCCACTAACGCAACTTGCAACGTTGGATTGAGGGGGTGTTGGAGAACGTTTAGACAAGTTCGGGGGGCATTGAGAACATTTCAAAGTTCGAGGGAAAATTGTGAACGTTTAGACAAGTTGAGGGGGGCATTGAGAATGTTTAGACAAGTTCGGGGGGGAATTGAGAACGTTTAGATAAGTTCAGGGGGCATTGAGAACACTTCAAAGTTCAGGGGGAATATGGAGTTTAGGGACAAGTTGAGGGGGTTTAAGATGCATTAGGCCTTTATACAATGATGCATAGAAGTTCTTCTTTCCAATTGCATTGGCCATAGGATATATGCTTAGGAAGATTTTATGATCATTTATTGATGCACTTTTGGTACATAAAGATAGCAAAGCCTATTGTCACCTTATGCTTTTGTTGATTTATCCTTGAAGTAGTGCAATAATGAAAAGTACTAAATAGCTAAAGAGATAATGTTGTCTCTTTTGAAAGGGATATTGAGGAATTTGCTGAGTTATCTCTTATCATATAATGTATTTGTTGTATGAAAGCAATCATAGAAAAATTTACATGCAGATGATTTTGGCATCTACAACTTCTAGAAACATAAGCCCTAGACAAAATAGTGAAATACAACAGGACTGAATCGCAGCCTTGCTCACAAAAAATGATGACTCAAAATAGGAATTACCATTTCCTTATGGAACTAGGAAGAATAATAACCATTTCTTTCAACGTTTGGTGTTTATAGATTTAGGTGAGCTTCCATGCTGACTATTAGAATAGTTTATTCTGTCAAATTTTTGAAGTTTAAGTTTTCGTTAGACACAGATGTATCCATGCCCCCAATCTTCATTTTGGTGCCTCTGTTTGTAATACATAAGTTGTTAAAAAAGGAAGTGTCACTTCTATGTTCTATGTCATGTATGATGTGCTATTTGAAATTTTCTAAATACATTTTCACATGCATGCCCAAATTTTTTTACTTCTGTGGAATTTTTAGCTACTCTTCTGATATTATGGTCCTTGTTTTTGTCAGTAAATACAAAATAATTTTTAAATGCTCTCACCTTCCCAAAACGATCTATATCTTTGAGGCTTTAAGTACCTTCAATGTATAGTTTAGATGGTTGAAAGAAAATTGTTACATATGATCTCCCTAAGCTCCCCTTAATTGAATTAGTAATGTGATTTGGTGAATTTTTAAATTTTAGAATTTCATTGCATTTGTATTGGGATTTGTAGTTATAATTTCAACTTGTTTTGTTGTACTTTGTTGATGTCCTAAGATAATTAATAATGAGTATATTTGGAATAGTAGAAAACAAATATATTTTTTTCGAAAAGGAAGTTCTCTATAATTTGGGACAGACAAGAATGGAAAAATGATCTATCAATTTGGGATGGATCAAGTATTATGTATAATTTTCCTTTTAATGCTTAATGATATCTAAAACACTGGCTTTTTTTAATCAGTGTGATCTTTATGGTTTATTTTCTTTGGGAGTGAAGGTAGTGTTGTTGGCCGTTGGGTTAAGGCGGTGCAGCCAGTTCAGTTTCAAAGAGGAATTAATGATTTGGTGTTATTATCTCAGACAGTAGGTTTACAGGTAACTGGTTTTGTATTACTGCTTCAAGTTCATGAATGAATGATGCCTAAGCTACCACATTAGATTTTGCTGCTTGTAATTGACTGGTTGAACTTTAAACTAGTTTGATTCCATTGGTGGCTTTGTCCTTCATTTTCAATCTGCTTATTTTAATTGGGGCGTTATGTACTATCTCGCATCTGAGAATAGTTATCACCAGTTTCCCATACATCTTGTGATGCAGAATTATGGTGCGTTTTTAGAAACAGATGGAGCTGGATTTAGGGGCCAGAATAAGCTTACTGGATTTAAGGATGGGGATATAAACCTCTCAAACTTAGTATGGACGTACCAGGTATGTTCTTACTTAGCACATAACTGTTGCCCTTTCTTTACTTTATTATCTATATGTGTTGTCAATTGTCATTTGTTAAGTAGCTTTGGAAGACTAAAGATTACATTTTGATAATTGCATTGTGTGTCTGCATAAAGAGATTACATTTGTTTATACAAATCAACTGTTTCTAGATTAGGAAGTTATAACTTTAACTTCCTTTATTTACTCCTACAGTAACTCTTTATTCTGTTACAAATAGTTAAATCCACATCATGTCAGTTTCTTAGTCTTCATACTTTATAGTTTTAAAGGGAATATGCAGGCAGTTGTTGATGAGAGGACAGATAAACGTCACTAATATCTATGAAATCAAACATGTATTTAATAAAGTTAATGTGCATTATCTTCCACTTTTCCCTCGTTATTTGTCTGCAGATTCGGAACTTTTCTTTTTAGTTGAACTTTCTTAAATTAGTATCATAAGTTGATCAAATTTTCAACATTTGAAATGAAGGACATTCCAGTCTTCTTTCTCACCCATAATTATGAATGCAATCTTCTGTGAAAACTAAGTTGTTTTTTTGTTTTTATCAGGTGGGGCTTCAGGGCGAGTTCCAGAAATTTTACTCCACAGAAGACACTGGGAAGGCAGAATGGACTGATTTGACACTTGATGATATTCCATCAACATTTACCTGGTACAAGGTGAATCTCATTTTCCCTAGTCAGGATTGAAAAGCCCATTGTTAGAATATTGGCTTTTTGTGGTTTCTTCTGCTTTGAATTTGCATATAAAAGATATGCCTACTGCAAAAATTCACTGAAATTATGTTCTGATCCGCAAGTTAACCCTTGACAAATGCTGTTACTTGCCATCTCTAACTGCGAAATAACATAGCAATGTATTATTAACTATATAACTTCCGTAAAATATTAATTCAGCTTCAGAAGCTAATTTTCATGTTAATTTACTTTGTAGTTTTTTTAAAATTTTAAGTGATGGTGCATTTTGAGGGCAGTCCACGACATAAGCGTAACTATAAAATCACTGCCATATGACCTTGAGGTCACAGGTTCAGTGTCACATATTTAGATTATTAGGAAATAAGAGTAATTTTTTATTATTTATAATTAGCAACGCTTATGCTACGTTGGTTGTATTTCGCAAGGCAATAGCCATTGTACTTACCGTGGATAGAATTAGTTATGCTAACTTGTCCATACTTCCTTAGTGAGAATGTTAGTATATATATAGGTTAAGATGTAATGATCAAGTTATCAATGAAATTAATCAAATCTTATTCTCTCTCAATATTCTCTTTTCTCCTTAAAGTTCATCTGTTATTCTCACCTCCTTCTGTTTCTCTTCTACCTATTCTTTTCCTCCAAAACTTCCTCCGATTATTTTTTTTTAACAAACCAGTCAGCTAAATTTCCAATTTATGCAGGCACATTTCGATACACCTTCTGGGACAGACCCAGTTGCTCTTGACTTGGGAAGCATGGGAAAAGGCCAGGCTTGGGTAAACGGCCATCACATTGGAAGATACTGGAATTTGGTTGCTCCAACAGGTGGATGCCAAGAAAATTGTGATTATAGAGGAGCCTACAATTCTGAGAAGTGCAGAACAAATTGTGGGAAGCCGACGCAGACATGGTATATCACTGTAGCAACTGTGCATATATTACTTTGGTCCATTTACTACTTTTCAATCATAATATAGTAAACAAAGGTCTCATATGACTTAGACTAACTGGTATTGGTCAATACCTAGGTACCATGTTCCGCGTTCATGGCTACAGTCTTCAAATAATTTACTTGTCCTCTTCGAGGAAACTGGAGGGAATCCATTCGAGATATCAGTAAAGCTGCGTTCAGCCCGTGTCATTTGTGGTCAAGTCTCAGAAACTCACTATCCTCCTCGCCACAAGTGGTTCCGATCTTTAGATGGGAATATTTCTATTAAAGATTCAACACCAGAGTTGCAATTACAGTGCCAAGATGGCTATACAATTTCCTCTGTAGAGTTTGCTAGCTATGGAAATCCTCAAGGTAGCTGCCAAAAGTTTTCAAGGGGCAATTGCCATGCCTCTGATTCATTGGCTGTGGTTTCTAAGGTATGAATTGTAATTAAACTCTTGCTATACCACCTTTTTTTAAAACAATTCTGCATATGGATACTGAGAAATAGGTTTAACTATGATTTAACTCTTAATCAGACGGAAATGATTTAATTCTTGCTAACACAACACATCTCAGGTTTCTGCTATATAAGCTAAGTGGCTATACTACTAACTAGCCCGATAAGCATTCAAGGTTTAGCATTTCTAGCTTCCTGAAGTAGTTTCAGTTTCAGACACCAAAGTTGTTTTGTGTTTGCAAATGGAGTATTTTGTTTGGTAGTTTGCCGTCTCAAAGAAGATTTCATATGATGTCCTGTTTTTTTCAGGCTTGCCAAGGAAGAAACGGTTGCACTATTGCAGTTTCGAACGCTGTGTTCGGTGACCCTTGTCGAGGCACTGTCAAGACATTAGCTGTTGAGGCCAAATGTGTGTCATCAACAAGTGTTGGTTACTCAGTACTGATGTCTGAATCTGCCATTTCGAGCTGATTTTGGATCCACAAGTCGGGATGTTGTTTCTCTTCCTTCCCCCCACAAGCCTATTCTTTTAAAATGCCTGAATAATGAGAATCGAGGTGCAAACTCGGCGGGTCATAGAGGTGTTGGAATCAATAGGTGTATAAATTTGTAAATTGTTCAGGATAAATAACACTTGTTTTTCATTTACCTAGTCCAGAACAAAAGTTATTTAACTATACAGGACGCCACTACTAGCTTTTCAATAGTTTGTAACTTTCTGTATTATAATGTTTATACTTTAATATTTTCAATAAATATTTATAATAATATGTAAAAAACGTTAAAAAATAAATACAATTCTTATTTAAATAAGACACTACAATGATGAACACAAAATGTTTTGTCGATGCTACAGCATTATCATTGTTTTGCTCATGTATTTTATCATTGGTTGTTAAAAATTTTACTTTGATTTATTTTCATATCAAATAAATACTGAAAAATCCAGAATATATTTTCTTGTAAAGTATTTTGCTGCAAAGAAACAAGGCATAAGAAAAAAATGTCAACCAAACTATTATCCTTCTTCTTGCATGACTGACGAAGCTTGTTAATGGTTGGATTCGAAATTGCTGTTCATGATCGACTTCTTTTGAGGTTTCCACTTCTTATAGCTTTGTAATTGTGTAATTATTTGAATATAATTTGTCTATCTTTTTAATAATCAAATGTTTCTGAGCCAAAAAGATGGTTTGAAAAATTAAAAAGAGAGATGGGCGTCGGCCAAATGGGATAAACCATGAACGGGAACATAAAGTTAATTGTTAGGAAAAGTTAGTAGAGTATTTTTGGATCTTGTTTGGTACAAGGGCTTATTTATTGATTGATTGATTGATTGATTAATATAAAGGAGAGATTGTGTGATGCGGGAAAAACTCCGGCAATCGGAATCTAATCGGAATGTTGATCGGAACTAGTAATCAAAGCAGAACAGAAAATAACAGAATTTGGGAGAGAAAGAGAAACAGAAATCTTAAGAGAGAGAGTAACTTTCATTTTGCGAGATTCGTAACTGAATTACATCACCTTAGGCTTATATAGTCAATTTACTCTAATTTCTAGAATACTCTGTAAACTAAAACAACAAGCAATTAACAAAATGGAGTGGACTTATTTTTCCCTGTGTCATTGTGATAGTGATAGCTGAAATAAATCTTAGCTTGGAGGTCTTTGAGGTTTAATATGAAAAATTCTTAATCGGGGATTTTTAAGGTTTGGTTGAAAATACGTTGAGGAACGAGAGAGAAGTTGATTAGTAGTACTGATATATAATTTTTTCTAATTGATAATTTACTTCTCTTAAATTAATTATGTTAAATTATAAAATGACATGAATTCACCAAATTAATATTTTTGCCAAGTGAATTCTTATGTGGCACGATAATTGAAAATTTTAAGAGATGATCCATTTGGGTCACGAAATTAATAACACGGGAACTAAGAAGGTCACGTAAATATCAGATGGACCAAAAATGTTATCTAGCTATAATACATAACCAAAAAGATAGTTGGATCAAATAACTTTATAGGTCCTATTTTATAGCTCAAATGTTTATTAAGTATATGAACTATTGAAATTATTCATTTCGTATCTGTTCAATATTACATATTTGATACATGATTCATCCAATTTTTGCTTATTTGGTATATGTCATATTCAATTTTAGAATGCAAGTGTCCATTTAACGACACAAACGTGAAATTTCAATGTCAACTCATCATTTGAAGCATGAATGTATTTGCTCATCATGTATGGACTTGTCGATCCTCAATGGTTTATTAAGTTTTTGTTCTAAAATTGAATATTTCATTCACTAAATATAAAATTGAACAGATCATGTACCAGCTCAAGCATCGAAAGTACATTATGTTTAGAATATGACTAAAAAAGGTACTAAAGTCCAAGTGTTACACAAACTTCATTTTCCAACCAAATTTATACATATTCATTGAATCCTTTAACAACAAAATCACTTTCCAAATAACACAAAATCAATACCATACAAGAAAAAGGTGTTCATGAAAATTAAACAAGAGGAGATCTTTGAATGGATCTCTTATATACAAATAAAATGTTTCTCATCATACCAAATCGAAACCACAAATTAGCAAAAAATCAGCTTTGCTTCTTACTGTCTATACATCGTTTATTCGAAGAACATATGTTGTCTTCGTGCATTTCTATCCTCAGCCCCAACAAAAGCAGCCAATACTCTGTCACAAAATGAAATAGAGTTTATAGGTTTGAATTCTCTTTTAAAACAGTAACTTCAATACTATTTGATTGTAATATGTTTTTACTTTTCATTTGTCTCGGACATATATGTGACATAAACAACTAATGCCATGTTGAGAAACTAGTATGTATGTGTTTGATTTAAATTTCATTATAAGTTGTACGACAAAAAGAAAATGATTTTCCAAAATTCAATTTTTGGTAAAGTTGTAAATTTCAATTAAACATGACATTTAATTTTAATGTTTGGGATTTAATTTCAAGAACGTATGATTGGGATTATCTAAAATTTACAACTTTACCACCAGACAGATTTTGAGAATCCAAATCCTTATTACTCCCTCCGTCTACTAAATATTGTCGTTTTAGAGGAATTTCATTGTCTACTTTTTATTTTCATTCTGTATTTTCAAGATGTTTTTTTCCAAGTTTTCCATTCCTACCCCTATTTATTTGTTCAACTTCCAAGATAATTATATTCTAATCTCCAATAACAAGAGAAAACTATAGATCAAATTATTTTTATTGAACATATTAATAATGTCTTGAAAATTGAATATGATATTTATGAAATGGTAAACTAGTAAATCATCTCATTTGGTTATTTGTTATCTTAAAAACTGTAATATTGAATAAAAGAGAGTTATTATTGGCACTGAGAGTTTCTTTTGTCGTTGCCTCATGATCTCCAGAACAAATAAGAACAAAAAACAAAAACTTACAACTAATGAGCGGAGAGCTGTAATTTGTGAACAAATTAGAAGCAAATCAAGGGAAGAGAAGAATACCTTAGAAGAAGGATTTCTGGGTTGGGCAGAAGAATGAGAAGTTTGATTTGAGAGATTAGAAGGTGGTGATTTTGCGGAGCCGCCATTTCTGTCTTGCTTAACTCTGTTGAAAATGAGAGTGTAGCCATCTCCTGATGCCGGATTACTCTCATCCCATTCCCCAAATTTCGGAATCGCCTGCCAAATCAATCACTCCTCATCATCTCTTTTGCTTCTAATCAGTCAGTCAATCAATCAATCAAAAACTGGAAATAACTTACAGATCCATCGGCCGATCTCAGTCGCGATCTTCCAGGAGTCATCGGAACTTGTCCAACTCCATTTCCTTTGCTTTTGCTGCGATCCTTCGACAAATGCAAAGCCGGCTGTTCGATGCTCACATCGGAGTTTCCATTTCGCCGGATGCCCCTTCTATCTGACTCAAGGGAGCTCACACCGCCGTTACGGCGGATCGGAGAGTCAGCAGCAACTGCGATCGGGGAATCCGTTAGCTTTCTTTGGCCATGCCTTGACCTAAGCAAATCAGCAGCATTTCTCTGAGCAATAGCATCATGGCTCTGCAATGGAGAATCTGGAGATCGCCGGCTCGAATCAGTGTCGTCGTGTCTTAAATGAGGTTCAGTTGTGTTGATTTTGCCTCGGTTTCTACCTATCCGGGCCTTCTCAAAACAGACGGTGTAAGGGATATTGTCGCCGTTTTCCCAGTTGCCAAACTTGGGCACTGCTGGACGTTGCTGCAATATTATTTGAAAAAAAGTTAAAGTAAATCTGATTTACTTCTTAAAAAAATCACTTACAAGAACAGAAATTTTTAGAAACTCCTCCCAAATTTAGTACTTTACACACAACTAGACCTGGGTACGAGCCTGTTGACCCGCGGAACCCGTCCATACCCGCTCTTTATGGGATGGGCTTGGATAAGGTGATTGGTGATTAGGCCCGACCCGGCCCGAACCCGAAGCGGCCCGAGTAAAATATATGCCGGGCTTGGTTTTAATAATAAAACCCAAGCCCGGCCCGTCCGGCCCTAAATAATAATTATTATGTTAAAAATATATATTTATTATATACATTTAAAGTAAAAAAATTATATGGTTGAAAATTTTCATATTTTTTTCTAAAGTTTAATATTTAAACTCAATTTTATGACTTATACTACAAATATATTTGAAATTATTTTTTCACAATTATTTTTTAGTAATAAATTTTAATTTTTTTTAGTTGAAACAATTAATAGTTAGGTCCGCGAGCCGGGCTTGGTTTTGATTATTTTATTAAAGACCCGGCCCGATCCGAACCCGATGTATTTTTTCATGAGTTTGGGCCGGGCTTAGACTATTCATTATTTAACTAGGCCCGGCCTAGCCCGGCCATGCCCAGGTCTACACACAACACGACTCTTTGGCTCCAAATTATTATATGCAAAACTGGAACCGGCATTTCTTAAAATGAGGCGCCCATAAACTTTTCATCGGACAACTTATTTTGACATCTTACAAAAGATTTTGAGTTTTACTAATAATTAGTTAGGGTTTTTGTTTTATGTTTTCAGAACTTTTCGATACAGTAGCTTATAAAATTTGAAAATAAAATTTTTTGAGACAATTGTTTGGAAAAGCAATTCCAAACTGATCATAATATCAAAATATATGAATATTTTATCACCGTGATGAGAAGGTGTGAGCTATGGTGATTTTTTTTCAACAAATTTTATTTAATTTTATCTTTTTATTATCATTGAATTTATCATCGCATAATTGATCCAATGATACGAAAAACAAAGTAATAAAGAGTTCAAAACATTGTTTGCTATGACGTAGAGTACTCAAACCGTCGAATTTACTTTTACAGAGTGAATGTATTTTAATATTACCGGCCAACATAGTCACAAGACTATTTGCATCACATGTATAACGAAAACAGAACTTGTACGGAAGCAAATATGAGATAATTGGCATGTTTTGACCATGAGACAAAAGATAGATAAGATTGATTGTGTATCTCAAATTCTGACAATATCTAAACATATTATGTTGTTGAAGAAATGAGATACCGAAACCGTGTCATGATAAGAGTAACTAAATAGCATTAACCTCTCTCATGCCTTCCAAGCTTATATATCAAAATTTGATAAATCTATGACCAAATTTCTATACTAAATCATTTTCAAGTTTGATTATTATCCTCATTTTTTTCTAAAATCACAAAGTATTTATAACTTCGATTCCTCTGCTTAAGTTACACTAATGGGTAATTGCAATCCTCCATATTGCCCTTAATTTCCAAGTTTGCTAGAAATTTTCAAGCTTTCCTTGATCCTACATTTCTGCTTTTTTTAACTTTATGAAACCCATATCTCTGTCTAATTTCCAAATTAAGAGATTATACATTGAATAATACACAAATTAAAACAAAAAGACATGATGATGTATCCTAAAGATATTTACTAAAATAAAAGGAAATTTCTTTTGTAAAACCCAAACTGAAACCTTTCAATCTAATGATGTATCTTTAATAATACTAGATTCAAGAAGCTATATTAATCAAGGAGGAAAGATAAAGAACTTACTGCCATTGGTGTTCTTCAAACAAGAAAAATGAGCTTGTGTTTGAGATAAAACAAACAAGAAATGGAGCTTTGGTGATTCCTAAAAAGAAAGTTCCTCTGCAAAAGCCAATTGACAGCTTCACCAAGGAATGTAGATATTGATTTCTCCTCTTTTTTTTTTTTGGGTTAAATAATTTCTTAATTAGAAATGTCAAGAACAAAAAAAATACACCCTTGTTGACTCTTGACTTGGTTTACTGATTAATCTGACTTTTTAATTTTCGTTTTTAAATATCATTTCTTGGTTTATTGAACGCCAAATTTATTGCACTATTTTAACAATTATTTATAGCATGTTGTTGCCGTGATGTAGTGGTTATCACGACCAATTTATAAAAACAATCACAGCAAACTTATTCTACCTTTTAAACTTAGAAGGGTATAATAAAATTGAATTTCAAGTAAAAAATTTAATAGATTGAATTTCAAAAACTATTGCAAAACGTTTCATCACATTTCTGTAATCTTCAAAAACTAGAACTACTCCTTTCTTAGAATTTCATAGATTGAAAATTAGATTTGTCATTTTCCATATTTTATAATTTCTTTCCAATATATTCCAAAACCGTAGAAATTCCTCATCATTATAGTTTATATATTTATAATTACGTATTTACAAGCTTTTTAATGTTCCTTTGTTGTCCATTTTGATTTAGATAAATTATATTAGAGAAATTTGTCAAAAAAAAAAACGATAAAGTAAATGCACCGATAAAGTAAATGCACAAATAAGGTGTTTCTCAAAACTTATCTTTTTTTCAACTTCTCCTTAGAAGTTCCTTTTAAAGAGATAAGTGAAAAAACTGAGCTAGTTAGTTGAAAAAAAAATGAGAAACACTTCACTACTTAAATTTTAAGTTAAAATTTTCTTATAAATATCTTTTAAATCATAAATTGTAAGTTATAAGTTATGATAAGCACGTTTGTACTTGTAAACTCCATGTCATAATATTACTACCAATAATCTCCACAAGAACATCTCCCATCTTTGAAATGATGAAATCTTTGAACATCTCTAAGTATTATTTGCCTACCAAACAACGACGACATTAGTTTCGCAGCCGAATGACAATCCCCACAAACCCGAAGATTCTTCACCACCCGAATCGTCATCCCACGAGCACTATTAAGTAGACCAAAAGTAATGGCCAGTTTCTCACTGTGATATCTCAGCGTCATCTCTTTCTCTTCGTCGTCCATGTCAGCATGAAAAACTAGCGACACATCAGGCACATAACCAACCATTTTCAACTCCTTCATCAACTCGTCAAGTGCTTGATGCAATGTTCTAGAACTATAATGCACTCCTTCCCCAGAGAAAAATTCATATACTTTGTTGTTCAACTCTATAGAGCTACATCCGGGAATTTTTACCGCGCCTTTATCGATCATCGATTTTCTTAAACGGTCCACATCTTCCCATTTTCCGGCTCGTGCATACATGTTCGATAATATAACGTAATCTCCACCATGAGAATCGTCCATTTCGAGAATTTTCTCCATTACTTGCTTTCCCAGTTCTATATTTCCGTAACTACTACAAGCGGACAACAACGTTCGCCATAGTATGGGAGTAGGTGTGATTGGAGAAATTTCTATCAAGTTATAAGCTTCGTCTAAGCGGCCAGCTCGGCCTAGCAAATCTACCATGCATCCATAATGCTTGATCCTAGGAGTAATTCCGTATTTGGAATTCATGCTATAGAAGTAACGGGATCCTTCCTCTACTAACCCGTTGTGACTACATGCATATAACAGTCCCAAAAACGTGATTTCGTCTGGTTGTAAACCCGTCTTTCCCATTTCTTGAAACATAGATATAGCTTTTTGGCCTTGTCCGTGAATCGCGTAAGCCATAATCATAGCTGACCAAGCCTGTGTATCTCTCACGGGCATTTGTTGGAAAACACGAACCGCATCATCCAAGCTCCCACATTTGGCGTACATATCTATAAGCGCGGTGTTCACTTTGACATATCTATGAAAACCATTCTTTTTCACATATTCATGTATCCACTTCCCTAAGTCTAAGGCCCCGAGCAGAGCACATGACGATAAAACAGATAGCATTGTAACATCAGTAGGGTCAAGTTTCTTACTTTGCAATTCGCGAAACAACGACAAGGCCTCATTTGGCCTGCTATTTTTCGAATAACCTGTTATGATAGCATTGTAACAAACAACGCATGGGTCCAATATCTTATCAAACACTCGCCGAGCAGAATCCACGTCATGGCATTCAGTGTACATATTTATAAGCGTAGGATATAAATAAACATTGTTATTCAGCCCCAATTTGATGGCAAGACAGTGCAATTGATTACCTTCTTGCAACGCTTTAGCAGAAGCACAGGCTTTGAGTAAGGAAGGGAAAGTGTAGTTATCAGGCACAAGATTGGTAGAGATAGCTTGAATGAAGAGGGGAATGGCTTTGAGAGGAGTGCTGGACCGGGAATAGCCGCGAGCCATGGTGTTAAAGCGGACAATGTCTGGTTGGGGAATTTTGTCGAACAGTTGGTGGGCGTAATCCATGGAGGATGGAGTGGGGTTCTCGGTGCAGGATTCGATGAGTTTGGCGAGAATGTGGGGATCGTTTTGGAAGGATGATTTGATGGTGAAGGCATGGATTTGCTTGAGTTGGTTGAGAGAGGTGCATTTAGGGAGAAGAGAAAGAGGATGGAGGTTGTAAGTGGAATCATATGAAGTTAAAGAAGGATTTGATGCCATTGTTTTGTAGTTCATGTATTGTGTAGTAGAGGAATTTATGGTTGGGACAAAAGTTTGGATATGATAGGATTCTAAAGGAAGGTAAGGGAAAGAAAGCTAAATCCCATCTTTGGGATGAAAAATGGAATGGAATGCAGTGAAACCTGCTTCCGCTCAACTCCACTATTTTAATTCCACCATTTTGGTGGAATTCTCGTTACTATATTATCCTTATTTCTTTAGTTGTTAATAAATGTTTAATGTTTATTACGATTGTGGTTATTTCAGTAATTTAACATTTACTTTATGATACCATCAATTCCTTCCAAACACAAAATTATTCATTCCTTTATATTTTCATTAAATATTATCCCCTACTTTCTAATCCTTTAACTTCATTTTGTTTCAAGTTTTGCTTCCTTCCAATTTGGAATGAATTGAAGGGAAGGTGATGTAAATTTACATTTTTAACCACATTATTTTTACTTTATAAACCCATCACATCTTTCTAAACACAATATTAAATCAATCCTTTATGATTCTATCATAACCATTCTTTAGAGAACCATCCTTTGATATCCTTGCCCTTACAATTTTAATTAAACTTTTGTGGTGGGGGTATATTCTAGTGTTTTGCGAAATTACAAAATTGACCTAGCATGAAGCATCAAACATAAAAGGAGAAAAAACAAGCAATATCTCATGGCATGAAAAGAGATTGCATTTGCACAGTGATGCCTAACTCATTGGAAAGAATTATTTATTCATATAATTAAAGCGTAATGCATCAAGACCCTGCTGAAGTTGGCGCGATGACTTCCTCAACTTTCAAAAGGACCAGTTACCCCCTCAACTTGGTAAAAATGACCAGTTACCCCATTTAACTTGGCAAAAATGCACCAGTTAGCCCTTCAATGCCACATGTCAAAATCTAGTTGGTTTGATTTTTCAAATATGTCATTTTTCTGATTTTTCTCTCTTTAACCAGAAGTTGACACGTGGCATTGAAGGGGCAAACTGATGCATTTTTGCCAAGTTAAGGGGGTAACTAGTCCTTTTTACCAAGTTAAGGGGGGTAACTGGTCATTTTGAAAATTGAGGCTGGCATTGGGTTTTCTAATCCAATTTCAAGGGGGCCTTGATGCATTTAGCCTATAATTAAATAGTACATGAAGATAGAGTAGAATGGGAATATGCTTATTGACTAATAATAAAGAGAATCGTATCATAAAAGATAGCACCGGCATTTCATTAGTAACGCAAATAACTAAACTCACCATGTTAGAATTTGAAAACCGTATCTCATGATTTAATTAGCCTCCAAATGCATTGGAAGCATTTAAATAGTGTTTTTATCGATTATCTAACTTTCTCAAAGGGACCAATAGCATTGAAGCTTGACTATGTATATCATTATTTGCCTCTGAATGTGATCTTGCGTGTGGTAAAGTTGTAGCAGATGTAAGCTTGCCATCTAAATCAAAGTTGAATAGGGCGAAAGAGAGAAAATGAAGCTGTTAGAAAGTTGAATTAGGAGCTGCTAGTAACTTGGAGCCAACTCCAAAACAAACAAAAACAAAATGAGGCCTATGATAGAAATTAAATTTTTTAAAAGACGTTCTTTTATAATCATATAAATTAAGATAGCGTTATATAAATTAAGATAGCGTATGTAACTATTTTCTTACAGAAAGATACATGTTATTCATGATCTTACTTTTCAACAAAATTAAACCGAAATCATCATTCAACTTGCATGGGATAAAGTTACCGGAAATTTAAAGAAAATTATAGTTAATGCATGTAACGCTTTCATGACAATTAAATATTTAAGTGTTTCGTTAAATAGTAACGGTGACAAGATAAGTAAAAAAGGGAATAGAATTTTTTATGATAGCTTTGTTTATACTTTGTTTTTTTTTTTTTTTTGTGACAATTGAATCAATGATATATAATTATTAATTTTATCAAATGAAAAGTAATGTTACTTAATAAAAGTTAAAACTTTGCTACTGTTTAAACATGACAAAAACTAGGCGGCGGGAAGTTGGTTTTTTTAACTTAATAAGTGGATAAATGTCTTAAATTAATATTATGAAGTAATATAAAAAGATGTAAGTAAAGTAATCATTCTTGATTATACCTCATTTGATGGAATAGAGGATTCAAAACAAATACTTCATATTTTACAATTTCCATTCATTTTTCTGGTAGCTTGATCAAATTCGTCCTTCTAATACAACCCAAAACAAATTCGAAAATTGCTTTTACAGACATGAAATAGTTATAAAACAAGTTTTACCCTTTTAATATTGAAAGATAAATCAACACTT
>CATIWQ010016460.1:0-17956 GCA_949673415.1 Euphorbia schlechtendalii | reverse complement strand
CTGTTCATATTTAAAACTTTTATCTTATCAGTAGAAAAGTGGGGAACAAGGTTTTTGGCACCGTTACCAAAGATAAGCTTATCGGAAAGAGTATAGTCAAAATCTTGCGAACAACACTTGCCCCCTCCGATTCCTGGTTAGTCAAAATCAGAGCTTGCAGGTGAGGATATAGAGGCTTGGAGGGGTGACAGGTTGACTATGGTGTTGAATGTTTAGGTGGGTCAGTATTTGACCTTTTGGGCTAATTACCTTTTGGGTTAGTTTGATGAGGTACCACAATCGATGGTGGCCGAAGGGTCTAGTGAAGTACGACCACCACATGGTGGCTGAAGGGTCTAGTGAAGTATGATCACCACACTCACACTCCAGTTCTCGTCGAACTACAGCAAAAAGATTTTTCTTTGTATTTTCCTTTGTGTTTATGGTGAAGAATTTGATTGGGTGTTTCATGATTTATCTAATGTAAATATGTCTTTATGTATCGTGATTTTGTCTTTGTAAATGTGTAGAGAGGGAAGAGAGCCTAGTGTGGCTCGGAGGTTACTCCTGGTGTTGGTGCTTGAACTTAGGATAATATTGTTAGGAAGAGGAACTTTACTATTACAGAGTCGATGCAACTGTATTGCCCTGACTTGTCCCCCTATCTCTATACCGCCAGGTACAATTATGAGTGGCCTATGACTTTTACTCCTCCTGAGACTACCCACATGAGTATTACTGTTAGAATGTTTGGTGCCTATATAGTCCTTATGGGTTCTAATGATGATTCCTTTTTAGAAATCACCACTTTTATGAGAATGATACCTTGATGATGGTTAGTACTTGAATATATATATTTCCCTTTCATTTTTTCTTTTCATGGGCAGATCCGGACGCTGTAGGAGGAAAACCTTTATTTTGACAGGACCAGCCAAGCTAAATTTTTATTCCCATGTAGATCGTATCTTCTTAGATGAATTACAACCAATCATTTGTTCCTCCAGCTCCTCAACACTTTCAAGTAATATTCAACCAATTTGGAGGTCATTTTCAAGCTTCGAAGGTATTGGCGGGACTAGTGGTCACTCAAGGGCTGGTAGCAGCCGACATGGGAAAACTGGTAGGGAGTTGGGCCTTCTGGAGGATCTTGATTTTAATGTCTTTGATTAAGATAAGGGTTGATGGTATAAGGCTTTTAGGCCCTAAGTGGTTTAATTTTTTTTAGTACATTGGTTTTGGCCTTGCGTGGCCGGGTTGATTGGTACATTTGGGTATGCATTTTCCCTTTTTATTTCTTTATTTTTTTACATCTGACATTAGTCCTTTACGGCTCCATTCTTTTTGGACTTTAGCTTCAGCATTTACATTTATATGTTTTGCCATACATTTTGGGATCACTTCATAGTTTTTAAAACTATTATTGCCTTCTACAAGTAATACTTGAAGTTAGATCTCAATTTTCACCTCACATTATAGAAGCTTTAAAAAATCATTCAAAAGCGTACATGGATACTGTTAGCATTCCTGATTGGGAAAGACTTGTTCTCAGGGGCTTGCATCGCACTCTTTTTATTAACACACATTTTCTTCAAGGAGAAACTACTTTATGAGTCACCATAGATTACATTTCAGTTTCAATAATCAAGAATTTTGCTCTTTTTAGGATTTCAATACCATTCAGTGCGTGCCTTGCTGTTAGGATATTGTTATTCCTGAGGATCACGTTGATCTTAAGGTGAATACCATCAAATTCCTTTGACTTACCCAGCGTTGGTAACACAAGATTTTAATTAATATGGCTGGGGAAACCGTCATGAATCTTTTTTGGAGATTTATCAGACCTTTCCTCCTACTTATCTGTGACGGGGTTCCAATGACGAGTTTCCTAGTGATATACTTTTATTTGTGTGATTAAGGCATTGGATTTTGTAACACTCGCTTAGCTTTTGTAGTTTGCTAGACTCTTGAGGGCAAGCCACCTATAATAGTGATAGGTCGATATTGTTACTTATCTTGACTCTACCCGTTCTGGAGTGTAGGTATAGAAAGGGTTCACTATTTGACTTCCACTATGCCTCAATAGATTGACTACTTACAAGGATTAAACGAAAAAGATATCATGTGGGTTTCGCCTTAGTGGCGTATAGCTGAGGTAACTACTACGACATTATGTTGGAGAATAGCTTTGGGGTTTATAGCAGACTATTTCTTATTCCCTGAATATTGTTCGTAGAAAATATGACCTTTCTTAGTGGATTCCACATAATATTTGTACCGTCGGGAGTGGCCATTGGACTAGCGTGTGGCCTTTCACTATCAAGAGTAGGTGGTGTAGGCGCACTTTGGTTATTATGAATTATGATGGATTTGCTAGTATATCTTTGGATGAGACTTATATACAGTGACTCACTACCATTATGAATATTCCCACCAGGGAAGGTAGAGAAACCGTCAGTTTCCACATACGTCATCACGTTGCAGGTCCTAGCCACTGATTTTGTTAAGTTTTTAGCTTTTGATAATATATCCTAACTGCTGGTTAATCAAGACAGTAATTAAACATTCAAACGTTGCAAGGTGGAATTTCAAAACTTAAAATTAACCTAAGGATCTCCTAAGCATGCCATGATTGATATAATCTAGGTTAAAACATTCCATAGATGCTTTTAGGTTTATAAAGCTTATAAAAGAAACCTAGCATCTAAGTATAGAGCATTACCAGTTGATCCGTGCTTTCTCTCTTTTGGTGATGGTGTTCCCTTAGAGCAATTCGGTAGAACTTCGTTATCACAAGCTTCCAAACTAGGAGAGCCTCTACAATTGATCCACATGGATCTTCACAGACCAAAATCTCGTTGAGGAAGAACACATTAGTAAACAGCAGCTGCTAGACCGCTCGAAAACCAACTCGAAAATAAACCAAGAATGCTCACTTTAGAAAGAGCCTTAAAAAGGGATTCTTCGGTTGTTTGGAGAAACTCATGGAGGATCTCGAATAACAAAAGAAGAAGAAGATGTCAAACTCAGAGAGAAAATCTTAGCTGAAGAGAATTGTGTGTGTATTGAATAAAGAGGAGCTGGAGGCCTATATGTAGGGAAAAGGGGGAGTGTTAGACTCCCCTCAATTACTAGGTAGGATGGGAATATTCCCATCCCACCCTAATCGGGTTAGCCACAAAGGTCATAGTAACCTGCAGGCTAACCCGCGCAGGTTGAGCAAGGCAAGCCATTGGGGGTTCGCAGCCCATTAGCATCGCGTGCTAGTGGCCCACGAGCTTTTCAGCTTGCAGGGCAGCTGCGCAAGCCCCACTTCTAACAACTCGTGTTCGTTTGGGGCCCACTCGCAACGGGAAAAATTCCCTTGCTTTGCTCTATGTAATTTTTCCCTATTTCCTCTTTATTTTCTTTAATTATCAATTTGGTCCAACCAATTAATAATTCTTCCAACGAATTCGACAACTTATGTTTTCGGCATAGACCTAGTCTATAGGTTCTTTACTTAGTTCGATAAAGATCCAAAGTGTGTGACCTCATTAGATCCCAAAGTATTGAGCCGCTAGAGGTTAACCTAAACTTAGCTTCCCATCCGGGAACCTTTAGGCTTAATGTTCCAGATTGATATGGAACCCGATAGCTCTAGAAGATCAAATGGGATTTCTAGCAAAGGCTTATGATCCCCCAATACTTTGGAACATAACATGCTTGTGACTTGATCCGGTTTTGCAGTAGTAACTAATACAATACACTCATTCTATCAGGTTAAGTACCATCTAATTTATTGCACTCGGATTAAGTGTTAGCTTATGTAATAACCGTAGCTATCCTAGAATTAGACTTGTTCATGAAGAACACCACTCGACAATTATGTATCAAGATTGACTAGAAACCTATTCTGTCAATCTTATACTTTGATTAGATGTTCATGAGTGTACCACTTCAACAAGGGGCCCTAAGGTACATCTCCCATTATATCACTATATCAGGAGCGGTGGATCCCATCTTGGCTACTCGGTTTACCAACATGTGATCATCATTATACCCGTAATCACCCGTGTCTTCCTGATCACCTGGGTATAAATAAGTATGACTCAAAGTATAGTAACTCCCACACAAGGTAACCAGTATCTCAGATCTGAGGATACTTGTACTGCTACTGTAATAAGACATGACACCAACACATGGATATAGTTATTTCTGAGTGTCTGTCTTATAGCGGTCTGCAATGTATTACAAGAATACATCCATGTGTTAACTCAAGGTACCACCTTCAACTCATGAGATCAACTCCTTGGCTCTAAATCAAGGAGTAAGCCTACTCATGCTAGTCTGTCCATTCCATTGATGTCCAGTTTCAATGAAACTATGAATAGGGAAATTTAGATATTCATAGTAACACGTATGTGTAGTTCTCACACCACATAGCTCCCACTATGTCCACGCACTTTTACACTATGAAGTAGTTATGGACTTTGTCTTATTAATGCGCATATACATATTTAATACTATACATATATGATACCAGCGAGATACATAAATAAGTAATAAACACTGATAAGCAATAAAGATGCCTTAATTATTATTAATAATAATTCAAAAATCATTTGTACATTATAAGTAATAAATATATATCACCCTAATTGCCTCTAGGGCATACATCATGTCTAACAATCTCCCACTTGCTCTAGAGCCAATTGCCCATGTGCCTCATGCCATACTCATTAACATGCTGGTCACATTTAACTTGAGTCAATGGCATAGTTAGCCCATCCGCTAGATTCTGATCCATCGGGGTGTATTCTAAATTTATATCTTTTCTGGCTACCATCTCCTGAACGAGATAGTACTTTCTAAGTATATGTTCATTTCTATGACGAGACCATGGTTTCTTCGCTTGAGCAATAGCCCCATTGTTATCGCAATAGACCGCTATTAGATTTACAATGCTAGACACCACACCGAGATCAACAATAAATACCTTAAGCAAGATAGCTTGCTTAGCTACTTCAGAAGCAGCCAAATACTTAGATTTTGTGGTTGAATCAGCAGTTATATCCGGTTTGAAACTTCTCCAAACAAATGCCTTTCCATTTAACATAAACACATAACCTGACTAGGATTGATAATCATCCCTGTCAAACTGAAAACTCATGTTGGTGTATCCCTTCAAAGTGAGATCACCTTCTCCATATACTAAAAACATATCCTTAGTCTTACGTAAGTACTTGAGGATCATTTTAACAACCATCCAGTGCTTCTCACCTGGGTCAGATTGGAATCTGCTCGTGAAGCTTAAAGCAGGTGAGATGTCAAGCCGAGTGCATACCATAGCATACATGATAGAGCCTATCGTTGAGGCATAGAGTATTCCATTCATGCGCAATCTCTCCTCTTGTACTCTCGGACACTCAGATTTAGAAAGGTTAATCCCGTGAGACATTGGGAGATAGCTCTTTCTTGATTACTTAAGGTTAAATCTAGCCAAAACCATGTCTATGTATGTACTTTGTGAAAGACCTAGGAGCCTTCGAGATCCAGCTCGGTAGATTTTTATACCGAGTATAAAAGCTGCTTCTCCAAGGTCTTTCATGGAGAAATTCTTTGACAACCATGACTTAACTATCTGAAGAAAAGGAATATCGTTTCCTATTAATATTATGTCATCGACATATAATACAAGGAAAATGATCACACTCCCACTAGCCTTCTTATATACACAGGGTTCATTAGCGTTTGACACAAAACCAATTTCTCGGATTATCTCATCAAACCTAATATTCTAACTCCTCGATGCTTGCTTAAGTCCATAAATGGACTTCTACAACTTGCATACCTTTGAGCTATCCTTGGATGTAAAACCCTCGGGTTATGCCATAAACAAATCCCTATCCAGATTCCCGTTAAGGAATGCTGTCTTTACATCCATCTACCAAATCTCATAATCATAATGAGCTACGATGGCAAGGAGTATCTTGATCGACTTCATCATGGCCACCAGTGAAAAGGTCTCATCATATTCAATGCCTTCTTTTTTACTGTAACCTTTTGCAACCAGTCTTACTTTATAGATAACTATGTTACCGTCCATGTTAGTTTTCTTCTTGAAAATCCACTTGCATCCTATGAGCCTAATCCCACTTGGAGCATTAATCAAGCTCCAGAATTGATTTTCATACATGGAGTCCATCTCCGACCTCATAGCTGAAATCCATTTGTCAGATTCTGAGCCTTCCATTGTCTCCTTGTAAGTCCTGGGCTCATCATCTTCCATAAGGAAGAGATGTTTATCATCAGAGGTGAAAAACTCGTATCACTCGAGAGCGATTGGAACCCGGCCTGACCTACACAATGTTAGTGTTATAATGGGTTTTTCCATGCTTACACTTTCTTATGTAACACATGTAGGTAAAATCGATTGATTGTCTATTTAATCTTCTTGAGTGCTCAGCTCAATATTACTCCCACTAGCTTTCACAAGTATATGCTCCTTCTCGAGGAATTAAGCAATTATAGAAATAAGGACTTCAGCTTTCTTAACAATCAGATGTTTTTCTAGAAGTTTGGACATTCTATTGGTGAGATATTAGATTTTATCTTCTATTTTTATGGTCTTTTTGTTGTTTAGATACACCAAAATCACATTTCTTGCACTTTTCCCTAGAAAATCGATTCTACCTAGATATGAGCTTCAAACGGTGGCTCGAGGATGAGTGTCTCCTTGGCTAGTGGCTAAGGATTATTATCGTCATGCAACATATTGAAGATGGGTCATTGACCAAATTTGGAAGTCAACCACATTTGAGAAGATTTCAAAACCTAAAACTGTATTCCCATTCAAGACAATCTCCTATAAATGCCCCTAGTAGGGTGCTTCTTCGGGCGAGTAAAGATATCAGTCATGTAGAGCATTTTATACCAAGGCTTTCTCTATTCTTTCTCCTTGTAACCCAATCATGTGGGTTGGTGGGATCTAATCACAAAGGTAAAATTCGGAGGGCCTTGTTCTCATGCGCCAAATCCTAAACCTGGGTTGAGGTGTTTGCACATGTAATCTTGGATCCAATCTGAACATTAAACATGTTCTTTCTCTGTTTCGATCATTGATGTCCAGAATCTGTTCATTCTTCCAGAGTTTGAATGAACTCCAATTTTTATGGACTTAATTTGTCTACTTCTAGAGTCACAATCTTGCTTTTAAATGGTATTTCTACCTTTTGGTTTAGAGCAGAAGGTACCCCACCCATTGCATGATACTAAGAGCATTCTAGAAATAATGATAAATTTATTAGTATGTCGATGACTGTGAAGGTAGTTTCATTCAATCTTTACTATAGCTTTGAAGGTACCTAAAACCAATCACTTCGAGTCATCATAAGCCTCGATTACTATACCAGATCTTTATAGCATTTTCTCACTCAATCCTATATAGGATAGGATCGCCTTTAGGCATACATTCAGATTTGAACTATCATTGACCATAGCACAGGGGATGACCCTATCAAGTGTTTCGATACCGAGGTACATCGCTCAATTATGGTTATTCCTTCACTTAAGAAATATTTGGTGAAGAATATTATATATGTAGGGTTTAGTGCAGGTATAACTTTCATGGACGCGTACATTTCTTCTTGAGTGGTTAGGGATGATGTTTCAACCTCTATTAATCTTTTTACTAACACTCGACAATGGGCCTTGGATCGAGTGAGAAGTTCCAAATATTAATCTTGGTAGAGTTTGTTTTGAACTCTTTGATTATAGAGACGTCAATATCCCCCTTTTCCTTTGAGGAAGTTGCGTCTAGTGAGTTAGGATTCATTCTATCCTCGACAAAAGGGTTGTTTGGTTAGTATACCCGTCCGCTATAAGTGATTTGATTAATATACCTTGGAGTCACGCCATCATGGTTTAATACAGGTTCAAACACTATAAATTCATCAAAGTCATCCTTTAGTATCATGTCTCGTATATTAATGGGTTTCAAGATGGATCTTCTCTTCGTGAATGGAGGAACTTCGTTGTATAGAGGTCGCTTGTTGGGAAATTCATATTTCTTGAGTAGTCCAATAGTTGGATTCTCCTCAAAGATTTGCTCAATCATGAAGGTTTTCTATTGGCCTGAATGTATCATATGAACGTGTTGCTCATTTTTATAAGTATTCTTTCAGAGGGATCATCGGTTGAGTTATCATTCTCTTAATAGCCTTTTGAATTTTTATCTAAATTTATTACAACTCCCAAATGGGCTATGGAATCAGTTCTAGGGTAATCTGAATCAGTTTCATAATGTGCATCTTTGGGAGGTTCTGCCAAGTTATTTACACTTCTATCCTTGATATCTTACTCGTCATATACATATTCTCCCCATGATCTATCATCTTCCACATTCGAGTAAAATGGGAAGTCGAAGTTATCATTATCGAACGAGAAATTGTGCTCTTCTTCCTGTAAAATAGTCATCCATGTCATTACCATGTTCCAAGTAATCATCAGATTCACTTTCAAGGTATTGCCTTACGATGTCGGGCATTTCTATTTGGGCTGCGAGTATTAAGCCTCTCTTGAGAAGTTGAGAATATGGCTCCACTTTTGTGAAGTAAGTTACATGTGAAGAGCTAACAAAGACCTAATCCATACGACGGTTTTCTAGGATACCATCATAACATTTTAACACATCGCCTTGTAGAATGAGGTAGAGTTGGCTATAATACTCGGATTCAAGAGATTTTATTATATGTTGCATAATTATTGAATGCGTCTAGGAATTGTATATAGCATGTATTGGCTACATATCTCAACCCTTCGCAAATGCAACCAGGATTCCATTGAGGTGGTGGTTAGTAATTTTAGATTTGTTCATCTTCCCATTTAAGGAGTCCATCGTTCTCTTGAGTCTTGACTATGGAAGGGCCTGCCTCTGATATTTCTAAATAGGGACTTTCCTCATCTGAACTTGGTTCTTCATCATAGGAAAAGATGGTATTAATGTAGAATATAGGTTTTTGTATTGTAGAGTTATCGACATTCTCTGGCAAGAAGTCATAAAACCTAGGTACTAGAGGCACAGCTTTAGGACTAGTCACGTCCGGGCTACTTTTCAGAGATAGTGTGAATTCCAATGAGGAAGTTGATTCAGCATAGTTTATGTTGTAATCGTGCGAAGGAGCAGAACGTAACATATTCCAATTTCCTCCCTCCATGTTAAGGAGTTGCAAAGGTGGTGTAGAAGGTATGGGAATTTCAGGAATTCCTATATCATCATGGGAAACTACCATATATGGAGATGGGGGAAGATTGATCAGAATGTTCTCTCCTCTGCCTATCTTGTAGAGAGTAAGAGTCGAGAAAAGGGATTGCGTCGGATGTAAGTATTTTATTTTACATGAACATAATAAGGTGCTTCTATCAATGGATCGACGTGTATAAAGTTAGGTTCCAGATCGATTTAAAGAATTGGTGGTGAGAAGGCCTCGATGAAGTTGCTCTCTACGGCTCCCCAATTTCATGTTCTTCCCGTAGGAAAACTACGCTACCAGTCTAGGGCCCTCCCTTCGAGGAATAATAGAAACATAACAAAATTGCCTAGATCCGATATATTGTATAGACACATTATCTAGTAAAACCAATCGAGAAAGCATAAGTGGGTCCGAATTTCCTCCGTACACGTAGTTTTTTCCTTCCCAGTGAGAAACATTTCATAGTCCCCTTCTTCGGAGGTTGTGGGAATACCTCTATACTTGTCTCATCCATCTTAATTCATCCAACATAGGGTTAGCTTCAAAGGTTTCATCATCTAATCAATTGTCTATCGCACCTTTATTTTCATCGTTAATGAAGATGGCATTGATCGATTCCTTGAAACCTCTGAAAGCTTCTCGATACAAGTGACAACGTTATTATCTCTACAAAGATGGAACCTCTTTCAACCGCTTCTGCTCCAACCTCCCCAAAACCAAAGGCCAACTCATCAAGGGCTAAGAAAAACCTGGTAAAAACAAGGGCAATGGATACGCCTACCCAGGCCCCAGCTAGGAAAAGAAGGTAAATGAAAGCTAAAATTCACGCTCATAAGGAAGCTGAGATGAAACGGCAAGCTGAGAGGAGGAAGATACCGTTGAAGCAGAAGAAACCTTGCGCCAGAGAAAGCATAAACTATATGTGAGTGAAGAACCTGAAAGTTAAGGGGACTCCAAAAAGATAAAGGATGACTCCGAAATTATAAGTCCAAGCACTGCTGCCCATGTGGAGGAAGTAATTACCAAAGCTAAGGGAACTCAACGCAATGCACATCCACCAATAAACCTTTGATGAAAAACATTCAAGTGGTGAGCAGCGAGGAGGATGCTGGAGAAACCAAAAACCTTAATCAAGAAGAATTTGATCTTCCTGATCCCAGTATTCCCACAACTTCATTCTCTCAAGCTGAGACCCTTCCTACCAAGCCTAAAATACCTCAAGCTAACCCATCCTTGGGTCAAACAGCTAACCCGGAGGTACCTTTAAATCCTTCTCACATTTCTTCTGTACATCTTGAAATTCCTTCTTATCCTATACATCCTTCAGATTCTATCCTTATGAATTCCCTAATTTCTACTCCTGTAGCTACTGAAATTCTTAACCCCTTTGTAAATCCTCAACCTCAACCTTCTAACATTGTAAATTCTCCAGTAAATATCCCTTCCTCTTCTAACCAAACTCAAGATTCATTTTCCCCACATTCTTCTCCTTCCCATACTCAAACTCAAAATACCGCTTCTTCTCTTCCACCAAATACTGAAACCATAATAATCCCTTCACCTGTAAAATCTAAACCAATCCCCGCTTCTTCAACTATACAAATTCCTAAACCAAACATTTCTTCAAACCCATCTTCAACCCCTCTAATCCCTCTGATTAGAGAAGTTCCTAACGTTGAGAACTCCACTCAACATGGAAAAGCAAGCGAAGAAGATACTGAGGTAAATTTTATAGCCAGTGAAGTACATGCTTCCAGCAGCAACCTAGTCCAAGAGGACTTGACTGAATCTTAGCAAAGATAAGAGAACTGGCAAGGAAGAAATTCATAGTGCTCAAGCCTGATGTTGAGTTGGATGGGGCAGTAAGCAAACTGTTACTAGCCCAAGAATTGACGTACTTATCCACTAAGCTAAAGGCTAAGCTACCTGAGTTCAATGAACACATAAGCTTACCATCTGAATCTATCCACTTCAAGGAGTTTGAGAAAATTCAAGGTAGTTTGTTTGTGATTCGCAACCATTTAGCGAAGGAAAGCGCCAAAAGACTGGTGGATAAGATGGCTCTAATCTTAACCGGCTTGTTTGATTATGCGACTCAACTCAGCATAGCTGTTACATCTATCCCCACGTCTATTGCTCTTGCTAACGTGGTGGCAGGAAAGATAAAGGGTAGTGTAGATGCTACTGCTGAGCAGTTGAGTAGTTTGAGTAACACTATGGAAAATTCTATGTTGGAAAGGTTTCTCAAGCTCGAGTCTAGTACAATACCAGATGTCAAATCCTACAGAAAGATAGTAGTCCATCATTAGGTCGAACGGACCGTGCTCACAGTAAGTTTTTTCTAGGATCATTAAGTTTGACAATATAAAAAAATTATATGAATCTAATTTTGAAATTTTTTATACCATGTAATGCGGCATTAGAAAATATAATTTATAGCAATTTGTATTTAAAAAGGAAAAAAAGTAGTGATTGTGGTCTTGGCCTATTGGTTAAGATGAAAGGTATGGACTCTAGAGGCTTTAGGTTCAAGGAGCATTTGGGACGTGTTGGAGATTTTTCTTTCCATGTAATATAAGTTCAAATGAGGTAAACAATTCAAGAAAAAAGAAAAAATAATTAGAAATACTTTGTTGTTAGATTAAATATCTTTCCCAATCCTGTTTTATAATTTGAACAATTTTTTTGGTGTCTAGCACATTAAAATTGTCTATTTAGTACTTTTATTTCACTTTTAGCCTATTTGGAATCTGACGTAATCAATCATATTCAGTGCATGACCTATTTAATTATAAAACATTATATATATAATTGGATTATAAAATATGTTTTATCAATCGTATGTACATGAAGATAAACTGTTTTACAATATTTGTGTATTTGTTTGACATTGATGAGCATGTATGATGGAAATTTATGTTCATAGTTTAAACAATCCATATTTTCAATCTCTTTTGCTTTATTCTATTTACTTCTCTCAAGATCTCCACCAACTCATTCCATGTTTTGGAGGATTCATATGGATTAATCAAAGCATTCTCATTCTCAAGATTCAAGGCTATTCTTTCACACCGATTTAAATATTTATTTGTCTTGTTTTCATGTGTGGATAACTTGTTGGTGATGGGCCTTAGATAGAATGTTAAGCTAATCGAAATTACATACCGAATCGATGATTATCAATTCTTCGATTTCGATTCTTTATTTTTTATATATCCAATTTAAATCGTAATATAATTGATATAAGCACTAACTAATTACATTTTAAAACTCTTTAACAGTGGGACATTTACAAAATGGGTGAGGTAACCAGTGTTCGAATCCTAGTACCGTAATTGTTTAAAAAAATATTAAAACTCTTTTATTGAAATAAATGGCCTATCCGCTGACAAAACACAATTACCTTCACAAAAGCATTTATGTGCAATTTGTCTCATTTTGCTATTTATTATAACATTTATTTTATTTTTGTAATTTTAAATAATAACTTATTATAAATGTACATGATAAAGTTCATTATTAAAAGCCTATAAAATAAATATTTGTTATTAATAGTTAAAACCGAAATGCTTGAATAAACCAAACGAATTTAATTGATTGGTTCAGTTCGATTATATTTTATTTCAATTTGGTTTCAATATATATTTTAAATTATTCGGTAGTCGTTTCTATTAGTCAATTGAATTGACTAATGAACACCTACAATTAGATCAAATTGATCTGTTCTAAGCAAAGGGACAATATTACTAATAAATTTTATATGCTAAAATAAAAAAAGATGACTAAATCAAATTGTTGTTGGTTTAACAAATTTTTGTATTTGGTTACGCAAATAATGCATATATATAGATGAGATAATGCATATAAATGGGACGGATCCGTACAGTAGATTTGTACGTGGCTCACAAGTCTAATCAAACATGATTTTTGATTATAATGAGACACACAACAGTGAGGCCTTTGTAAAGTTAAAATTAAAATGATTTATATTCAATTTATTGACTTTTTATTTTATTTCTCATTGAAAACGATGGGGTAGTTGGCTTGGAATGGATCTCAAAAAAAGTGCAAAATCTGAAGGAGGATTCTTAGAAAAGGATAGGAGAGGATACGTAACAATGCGCAAAATCATCCGCAATTCAACTGAAACTGAACATAATGAAACTGAACGATACTGAACTGAAATTAAACATACTGAAATTGAACTGAAACTGAACATACTGAAACTAAACTGAAATTTATTATTCTGAAACTGAAAACACTGAAACTTAATTGAATAATAATTATTTATATCAATAATAATAACGTTACCTTTTAATTATATGATATTATATTTTATTTCATTAATTTTATTATCGTATTTTGTTGGATCCTTAACTTTTTTAGTATTAATAAAAACCACACTTTATAATATTATTTTGGGATAAATATAGTTTAATTAAAAATACTACAAATGAAAAAAATAATTAAGTTAGTAGTGCGGAATTCTAGTGTACAACAAATTTGGGAGATGAACCAAAATAATATCTAACATGTCGATGAGGATAGTAAAAATGACGACATAGACGAAGATTGAATTAGAAAAATTAACATAATCATAAATTATAATATTGTAATATTTCTCAATTATATTGTTAGTAGTGTGAATTCTATTATACCACAAATTTGGTAGATAATCCAAAGCAATATCCAACATGTCGATTAGGATAGTGAAAATGATAACATGAACGTAGATTGAATTAGAAAAATTAACCTAATCGTGAATTATAATATTATAATATTTCTCAATTATATTGTAATATGTATGTTTTTTAGTACTTTATAAATTAATTATTTTGTCTATTTATTTGTTAATAAACAAAGTTATTCGTTATTAACAAAATAATAAATATTCAGATTTTAACATATTATTAATAATATTCTTAAATAATTTTTATTACTTACTATTTATTTTATTTATTATTAATATTTTTTATTATTTTCTCATTCTATTAATATATATATATATATATAATTACTTTAATAATATTTACAATAATATATAAACTGAAACTTAACTGAACTGAAACTGAAACTTAACTGAAATTTAACTGAAACTGAAACTTAACTGAAACTGAATTGAATGATACTGAACTGAACTAAACTGAATGGGCTGTTGAATAAGTTGAAAAGAACAGAACCTAACTACTGAAGTTTCATAAGTGACAAATTAGTTCAGCCATCTTTTTCATTAGAATAAACTTTTAAAAGCAAAATTACACATAAAGAAGAACAAAATCAAAATGGATACGTATTACTTTCATGGGTTATAATAACATATGTACATTCATGCAACAAATTATAGTGATGCTATGTAGCTATACTGTACATTTTGATATTTAGAATAGGTAGCTTAGCTAGCTAGCTAGTTATTTGAGTGTTGTGCTTGTTTAATTTAAAAGAGACAAAATTTGGTCCAAGACTAGGAAACTTAAATATCTAGTCATTCGAATTATCATGTCACTTTGATGGATTCCAACTAGCTAGCTAGTTCCACTATTGTAACCTATACATTGTTTTAGATTAAACTCAAATCCGATTGCCTCTAAATTCATTTTTAATTACTGAAGAGTAACTACTTTAATTAATATCAAGTGTCTGAATAACATCGCCTTAATAGATAAGATCATTTTCAACTTCTATAGAGTATACAAATATTAGATAATACAAGGTTTATGAAAACATGGCATATGGACACACACGTAAGTACAACTATATCCAGTCAACCATCCCAATTCTATAATAAATTATAAAAAAATGAAAAATATGAAGAATTGTTTGAAGGAAAATGTAATGGGATCATGAGAGCAACCCCTTCTAAATAATTGAATAGTTGTTCATGACACTTGGAATCACATATAATGCTTGTACTGCTATGCTCTTATCATACCCCTTAATTATTTTTGGTCCAAAAATAATAATAATAATAATAATAATAATAATAATAATAATAATAATAATAAAAATAATAATAATAATGATGATGATGATGATGATGATAATTTTGCCGACATATGGAAATTGGATGGTTGGTAATAGGATAAAAAAGAATTGAATACATAAATTTAGATATATATGCAGGAGATAAGGAAAACAACAACAAAGATATGTATTTATGTACTTCATAATTATAAGGTCTCCCTCCTGAATCGGTGCACCGTTAACTTACTTGGTCTACTTATCCATTTTGTTAAATCTTTTCTTGTATTAGTCATATTCTTAATTACAAGCATGTACAATACATGTTTACTTTATTGTTTGTTGAATTTAATCGAATGGAGCAGTTTCCTACAAAATTACATCATTCGGTCCAACTGTTGACCATGGTGTGCATCACAGTTTTACTAGACATGTGTCGAAAATTAATTTTACAAATAAATTTATAGGGATTTGAACCATAGATCTCTAGGTTCATGAAACTACGGTATCATTTAAAGGTTCAATTTAAGTCAAAAACTTAAATTGATGCGTAAACTTAATCATAGTTCTTAATATTATTCCTAACAAATATTATATCAAATAAGAAGACTTCATTATGTCATATCATGAAAAAATTAAGCATATGAAAAAGGCAAATTATAAAATTCATTAATATCTATCATGCATTAATCATTTAGATTATTAGCCAATGATCTTACTTATCCTTTAGAGAAATTATTTCAAGCAATCTTTTGCTTTTGTTTCTATTTGCCAAAAGGATTGATGAAATTTCTATTTCTTTAAAAAAGTACCCTTTTATTTACACGAAATCATAATCAGGAAAGTTAATTAAATGAAGAGTTGTTCAAAAGATACTTATTGGAACGTTTTTCAAAATTTTCGCAGTTTATATTATTACAAAGAAGAATGTATGTTCATTTCCTTTATTTTTTGAAAAACCTTCGGAGGCATATCAGAAAAAAGAATAGAATTGGTGAAAATATCGGGGCACTTAGGTTGATGCGATGCACTTACTTATAAAACACTCACTCCCTTTTCATTATGTATGTTCACTTCTATATATGTTTCGAACCAAAAAATTTACGATGTACATTAATTGGGTGTAACTCAATTGGTACATTTCTCGAAAATAGAGATGAGATGTCTTGCGTCAAAATTCAACCTCTTCAAAATCCATATTTATAAAAAAAATTATAGTGTATAAATTCAATATTAATCAATAGGTTAAGATATCAGTTGAAAAAACTAAATTCTAACTAACATAATAAGACTAAGAGTCAATTTGAGATTTATTTCTAAAATTCAAATTTTGCTTACTAAAATAACAATTAGATGAGCTTGTAAGGACATCTCCAACCCTGCATCATAGATTTTCACTTTAAAAACTATAATTTGAAATTGTTATAGTGTTTATTCTCCAACTCTTCACTTCGAATTTCAACTTCAAAAACAAAATATTATTATTTTACCCTTTCTAACTAACCCAAATAATAAACAATCAATTAAAATAAAATAAAGAATAAAAAAAGAAAACAAAAAAGTAAAAATAAAATAAAAAATATTATTATATTATTTGAAGTTGCTACAATGCAACTTCAAATTTGAAATTGCACTATAACAACTCCATTGTTTGAATTCAATAATGAAGTGTCATTGGCACTTCATTCCATTTCCAACCCCATTTTTTGAAGTGGGATTGAAGATGACCTAGAACAAAAGCTTTTAAGTTTGGGAACACAATCCAAAAATGACCCTGAAAGCTACTCCTTCCATGTAGTTTTTTATAAATCTTCATTTTATACGTCAATTTTGATTAAAAACTCATTTTAATTTTTGTTTCTAATTTTCATGTCAATTGCGAAAGAATTTATGCATTCATGAAATTATACGTTAGTGATTAAAAAGAAAAATATTTTAATCATATAAAATATAAAGGATAAATTAATCATTGATGTTATTAATTTTTTTATTTGTTTGATGATTTAGTTAAATTGGACTTATAAAACTAGACAAAGTTAATACTTATAGTTCTAATAGATTTAAACAATGTTATTTTTAATTTTTAAAAGTTGAACTGAACTGAATTGTTTCAATGTAAATATAAAACTACGCATAGATGAAGTGAATTGAACTGAAGTAGACTAAACTGAATTAATTTGTATTCCAAAAAAATATGACCTAAGATTCTCTAGAAGGCTTAATGTAGCAATTACCTCCTAAAATTATCCTGAAAAGTCAGTTGTCACTCTAAACTTTCAAAATTTTCAGATTTCCCCAAACTTGCAAAAAACACACAAGTTTGCCTCCTCTAATTTCACATGTCATCTTTTGATTGGAAAGAGAAAAATTAGAAAAATGACATATTTAAATAGTCAAACTAATCAGAAATTGACACGTGACATTAAAGGGACAAAATGGTGCATTTTAAACAAGTTTAGAAGGAAAATCTGACACTTTTAAAAATTGAGGATGATAAAATAACTTTTTAGAACAAGTTCAGTAGATGATTGATGCATTAACCTTTGAAATCACCATTGCATAATCACTCACCTTCAGTAATAATAATTGCATGCATGTCTTTTTTTATTATAATTGTGAGATCCAGTAGGGTGTAAAATAGGTCAGAGGGGGGGTGAATGACTCTTTTTCGAGTTCACTGTTAACTTCAGAAGGTTGCTTCTGAAGTATCTTCTGAGTAAGTATTCTTTACTCAGAATCCCCTTTTTATGCTTAAGTGTTATTAGATGCGGAATTAATATAACACAAAA
>CATIWQ010016436.1:0-22486 GCA_949673415.1 Euphorbia schlechtendalii | reverse complement strand
ATTCTTATACCAAGAATCACCTCAGCCTCCCCCAAATCCTTCATTTCGAAACTAGATGACAAGAATTTCTTTGTTTTATCAACTTGATTTTGGTCAGTGCCAAAAATCAACATGTCATCCACGTATAAGCATATCATAACTCCTTTACCAGAATTATCAAACTTGCTATATACACATTTGTCCGCTTTGTTGATATGAAAACCGTTAGACAAGATCACTTCATCAAATTTTTTATGCTAAGCTTTTGGTGCTTGTTTCAATCCATATAAGGATTTCTTTAACTTGCATACCTTGTTTTCACAACCTGATACAACAAACCCTTCCGGTTGTTTCATATAAATTTCCTCATCCAGTTCACCATTTAGGAATGCCATTTTTACATCCATTTGATGAATTACAAGGTTATGTATAGCTGCTAAGGCTATCAACAACCTAATAGTAGAAATCCTCGCAACAGTAGCATAAGTATCAAAGAAGTCAATTCCTTCTTTTTGCCTAAAACCTTGGATAACCAATCTGGCTTTATACTTATGTATGGTACCACCTACTTTCATTTTCCTTTTGAAGATCCATCTATTTCCTAGTGGTTTACAACCGGGTGGTAAATCAGACAATTCCCATGTATTATGGTGCATGATAGAGTCCATCTCATCTTGGATTACTTCTTTCCAATATGCAACATCCCTTGAAGCCATAGCTTCAATAAATGATTTTGGATCTTCTTCAACAATAAAACAAAATTTATATTGATATTCAACCTCATCCCTCGACCCTAGCCCAGGGCGCTGCCCCTCGACCCTGCCAAGGGCTACCGCCCCTTAGACCCCGCATCCGGGGGCGCTGCCCCCGGACCCCCCAAATTGTAACCGTACTCGAACAAGTGCGCACTTCGCACTCTCTTAACTTGTTCAATGAAGCATCACGATCATATTGGTTAAACCAGTCAATCTAATTACACTAAAATACTAACATTCATTACTTCAAGTTCCCAAAGCTGACATGCAAATAAGCAGTCAAATAAGAGAGTCTTCTCAAAGCTGAATAAAATTTGTTAGAGAGGATCCCCGTGCCTGACACTCCTAGTGCACTAAAAATAACCATGTTAACTAGTTGGAGTCAAAATCAAAATCCTAGAAGATTGGAGAATGCCAAGAATCGAACAAACAAAATAATTTGAGAAAACAAAAGATTTGAAGACATCCATTAAAACATCCCAATAAATAGTGTTAAAACCTTTTGAATGTTTATCTTCATAGCCAAGTTCTCACCGAAGTACTTTTTATTTAACATGTTCACGCCTTCAGAAGCCAATGCCACATTATAGTGGATTTTTCTCCCTTTTATAAAACTAGACCAATTCACTAAAATAATCTGAGAAGCAATACCTCCCAATCGATATGCACTAATCTTTGAGACAATCTTAGACATAAAATTTCTTATAACAATTGGGTGAAAATCCTCTGCTCAATTTGCACCTTCCTTCTATGGGATAAGAGTCATGAGAATCGAATTCATCTAGGACACATGAAACCTTAGTCAAAAAATGAACAACCGTGCTGGAAACATTAATTCCAACAATATCTTAGATTTTCATGTTGTTGAACCCAAGTTAAATAGTACCTAATAGTACTTAATACGTTTTGGAAATAGCAAACAAAATAGGCTATCGAATTTAATTAAGTACTAAGCAAACTCTTAATTAATGAAGTTGACTTGAGTTTTGTGGTTAAACATACTCAGTTTGCTGTATGTAATTAATTAAGTTATGGCTTAGAATAGGAAAAGTTGAGTCCAGCTTCAACAGTTGAGGCCATGCTGAGTACTATGCAGGTTAAGAGGAATAACCACTCAGCACATACTGAGTGTTGCTTTTATTTATTAAAAGCAATTTAATATGACTCCTTGAGAAATAATTTGTACTACTAACGGTTTCTGTTAATAAATAGAATATTCTTGTGTGACTTTTCAGTTCAAAATCATGTAGCAAATAATAGAATATTCATAGTGGCTCGCACAAGTTAAAACGGCTTCACTCTACTGAGATTTGTCAGAAACACTTCCACAAAAGTCCAAGAAGAGTGCGCCTCTGTCAACCCCATTCCTTAGTATCTCCGCGCGTGTCAGTCCATGTCAGCAACATCAACCAATCAGGAACACACGTTGCCCTGCACGCGTCTATCTCTCCAACACAGATTTGCTTGAAGATAAAAGAGCTTCTTTCAATAGAAGCTTATCTAGTCTCAACGTTCAATTTTCTGCCTCTGAAGTGTCCCAAAAACTATCTCCAATGGGAAGATTTGAAAGATACGAAGAGAAGAAATATTAAAGAACTACAGAGATAAGAAGTCTACAACAGCTACTTCATGGACTTCCAAATGTATAAATAGAAGACTGAAGTAGATGTTGAAGACAGTGGTGAATCACACCAATTGAATTTCTTTAGAGCTAAGTCACTATAAATCATTCAAGCTTCCCTGAAATTCAAAAACAAGCAATTAGCAAACAACCATTTTCATATCTGTTTGTAATAGAGAGAATCAACCTTGAGATATAACATTGTAAGGATTCAACATTTTATAAGTTGAATTCGGTTTGTTGTTGATTATCATTCTTGAGAGTCAGTTTAGGAAGGGTACCTAAACTGAGTTTGAGCGAGAATCAGGAAGGTGGAACTTTCTGTCAGTTTGAGGAGGAACTCAGGCTATATGTAAGTGGTAGTTAGAAAGGAGGTACTTTCTATAATTGTGTCTACCCACTGTAAAGGTTGCTCTACCTATTGAAGGAACGAATCACGAGTAGATTAAAGCTCGGAGAGGAATCCAGGGACTGGAGGTGGGCTAGGTGCCGAACCAGGATAAAATTACAGGTGTATTCGTTCTAACTTTAAGCGATTAGCTTCATCAGCTTCTTGCTCATTCATCTCTCTCATTTACTCTATTTTCTTGTTATCCAATCCATACTAAGTATTCCGTACTCACTTAAGGTTAAAGATAGACTATGCCAGCTCAACTGAACAGTTTATGTATTTTTATATTGCACTCAGCACGCATATAAAAACCATACTGAGTTAATAGTAAAACGAAAAACATCTAAAGTTACTCAGTTTTAGCATTCACCCCCCTTTGCTGTTATTATACACCGTCCTACGGAACAACAAGTGGTATCAGAGATTTTGTTCAAATCTAAGACTAATTGTCTTGAGTTAGATCCTTAAAATGGCATATAATAACTACAGTTCGAGTTCTGGACAAAAAGTCCTTCTGAGGGAAGGAATGTCTGTTACCAAACCTCCTCTATTTGATGGTAATTATTATACTTTCTGGAAGAACCGTATGAAAAATTTTATCCAGTCACAAAGTATGCAGGCCTAGCTCGTAATAGAGCTTGGCCCTAGAGTTCCTACTGTGGTTAGGAACGATGTGTGTATACCTGTAGATCAAGAGGACTAATATGACGCTGACCTGAGGCTTCTCAAAGAGAATGTCGCAGCTATTAACTTCTTACACTGTGCGCTTGATCTTACAGAATTTAATAGGGTGTCAGGATGCGAAATAGCATAAGAAATCTGGAAGAAACTGGAGATTACCTACGAGGGGACAGACAATGTTAAGGAGTAAAAAATAAACCTCAAGCTGAGAGAGTATGAGGTGTTCTCGATGGCTTCCAATGAAGGTATTCAAAGCATGAATACCAGGTTCATTAACATTGTCAATGAACTAAAACAACTTGGAAAGGAGTTCAGCAAGGAAGAGCTCATAAAGAAGATCCTCCGCACTCTCATAGTAGAGTGGGATTCCAAGAAGAGCGCAATCGAGGAAGCTCATGACCTTGAGACCTATAGCTATGATGAGCTGATAGTTACCTTGCTGACTCATGAGATGTCATTGAGAAAGTACTTAGATGACTCAAAGAGAAATCGAGGCAAGGGAAGCAAAGCCATGGTCCTCAAAGCAGAATCATCGGATGAGTCCACCAGCTCATACTCTGATGAAGACATGGCGCTTCTTACAAGGCATTTCAGACACTTTATTAAGAAGGATGGGAAGTTCATGAAGAAGTTTCCCAACAAAATCAAGTCAACTCAACAGCGATGTGGAGCTGAGGAAGGGCTAAGAAAAGAGTACAGCAAGACATTAAGTGCTACAGATGTGGAGAGAAAGGCCATATCCAATCAAGATGTCCAAAGGAGAATAAGGACATAATCAAGAAGAGATTCTCCAAGAAGAAGGCCTTTGCTGCCACTTGGAGCGACTCAGAAGAATCCTCATCATCTGATAAAGAAGCAACTGACTCAGCAAATCTCTACTTGATGGCTATTCAAGGCGAAAGCTCAGCATCTACCTCTAGTAGAAACTCTTCCACTGACCACTCCAAAGCTAAGCATGATAAAGGAGAAGATCATCAAAATGAGGTACATTCTAAAACTTCGTTATCAATTGAAGATTTCGCCCAGGCTCTCTTTGATGTAATGAAATTGATAAATAAATCAATGAAGAACATCAAAGAGATAATGAGGAGAAGTGACGATCTGGAAGATAGTAATGCTTCCTTATCACTTGATATCCGTTTTCTTCAAGAAAAGACTGAATATCAAGAATGCAATATCAGCAAGCTCACTAACAAAATATATGAGCTGACTGCTGAAATATCAGCACTAAATAAGAAAAAGGATCCTCCTCCTGCCAACAATCAAATTCTAAATAACCAAACTCACAATTCAAAGAGGAAAAATTCCTGCAATCAGAAGAAAGCGAGCCAGCGCAAGAGAAAAACTATGTGCGATTTTTGTGGGAAAACTGGACATGTCACAGTAAAGTATAGACATAAAAATGGTTATTATGACGAATATGATTAGACAAACATAAGCACTTCTAACAAAGGAGGACCCAGCTCAAGAGCATGGGTACCTAAGAAAACTTAATTGTTTTGCAGGTGAGCCTTAAATCCGTTGATGACGCTCAAATGTGGTATTTGGATAGCGGATGCTCAAGGCATATGATAGGAGATGAAAGCCAGTTCATCTCATTGGAACGTAAGAGAAATGGAAGTGTCAGTTTTGGTGACAACCAAAAAGGTAAGATTGTAGGTTGTGGCACTGTTGGGGTGTCTCCTTCAATCAAGGAAGTATCACTGATCAAAGGACTAAAGTTCAACTTGCTCAGTTAGCTCAACTCTGTGATAAAGGTAGAAGGGTCATCTTTGACTCAGTAGGATGCTCAGTAATTGACAGTAAGACTAACTCAACCATACTCTTTGATCCTAGAACCAATAATGTTTATATGGTTAAATTATCCCCTGGCTCCTTAAATGTATGTCTTGTATCGAAGGAGGGTAATGCGTGGCTTTAACATAGAAGGTTGGGTCATATCAATATGAACATTCAGTCCAAACTGACCAAAAGCAATTAGTTATGGGGTTACCCAGCATCAACTTTGAAAAGGATAAACTCTGCTCAGCTTGTCAACTTGGCAAGCAAGTTAAGAAATCATTTAGATCAATAAACCATGTAGTAATTAAGCGACCGCTGGAATTGCTACACCTAGACCTCTTCGGCCCAGTCCAACCTATGACCTTGGGTGGTAAGAGATTCACTCTAGTAGTTGTAGATGATTTCACAAGATTCACATGGGTAGTCTTGCTGAGTAGCAAAGATGAGACTTATGAATCTTTTGTCAAGCTTAGTAATCAAATAATGAACGAACAAGGAACTAAAATATGTAAAATCCGAAGTGATCATGGATGTGAATTCGAGAATCTTAGTTTAGAAGAATTCTGTTCGGCGGATGGCATAGAGCACAACTTCTCTTCTCCTTATACTCCTTAACAAAATGTGGTTGTAGAAAGGAAGAACAGGACTATAGTTAAAATGGGTCGATCTATGCTGAGTGATAACAATCTACCAAAATACTTCTGGGGAGAAGTAGTTAACACAGCGTGTTATGTTCTGAATTGGGTTTTAATTCGCCCAATTCTTGAGAATACTCCCTATGAGCTTTGGTGAGGGCGCAAGCCTAAGATTGGTTACCTCAGATCCTTTGGCTGTAAATGTTTCATTCTTAAAACTAAAGAGTAATTAGGAAAGTTTGATCCTAAGTTTGATGAAGGTATCATTTTAGGATACTCAGCTAACAGTAGGGCATATAGAATATATGTCAAGAGATCAGGCCTTTTAGAGGAGTCTATGCATGTAGATTTCGATGAAACTAACATTGTAGGAAAACATCTAAATGATGAAGATAAAGGAGTCACTCAGTTTCCAAATCCACTTAGTACGCCACAAACTGAGCTACCCTACTCAACTCAGATTCCAATAGCTGAGGAAATCAAAGATGACAAGGAAGATCTTTCAATCAACTTCAACGATGGCAAAGAACAACCACCACCTCTGTAATCAATTGTCAATCCTCCAGTAGCTGATCCAAGTTTTCCAAGAGAGATTAGAGCTCATCGCAATCATCCTTTTAACAAGATAGTCGATGATGTTCACAATCTAGTAATGACGAGAGGACAGCTCAGTAGAATGATGAGTCATCCAGCTTTCATATCATTGATCGAACCCAAGAAGTTTGAAGATGCAGTAGAAGATGACTACTGGATGATCACAATGCAAGAAGAGCTAGATCAGTTCAAACGCAATGATGTTTGGGATCTAGTTCCAAAGCCAAAAGGAAGATCAATAATTGGCACCAAATGGGTCTTCAAGAAAAAGCTTGATGAAGATGGCAATGTTATCAGAAACAAAGCCAGGCTTGTTACGTAGGTTTATAATCAGCAAGAAGGCATTGACTATGATGAAACCTATGCACTAGTAGCTAGACTTGAAGCCATTCGAATCCTATGTGCTTTCGCATCTCATTTGAATATTAAATTATTTCAAATGGATGTTAAAAGTGCTTTCTTAAATAGATTCATTCATGAAGAAGTCTACGTCCGCCAGCCTCCAGGATTTGAAGATGCTAAGAATCCTGAGCATATCTTCAAACTGAAGAAAGCTCTCTAAGGATTGAAGTAGGCACCAAGAGCATGGTACGAGGCTGTCAAAGAGGAAAAGCATATACAACTTTGTTTATCAAGCTAAGAAAAGAAGATGTGTTGCTAGTCCAAATATATGTTGATGATATCATATTTGGAGCAACTGATAAAAAACTATGCAAGCAGTTCAACGAACAAATGAAGAGCGAGTTTAAAATGTCTATGATGGGAGAACTCAATTTATTTCTTGGTCTTCAAATCAAGCAGACTGAGGATGGAATTTTCATCAGTCAGGCTAAATATGCAAGATAAGTCCTGAAGAAATTCGACATAGTACACTCAAAGCCAATGTCAACTCCCATGGCCACAGATACAATTCTGAGTAAAGATGAAGCTGGAAAATCTGTAGATAGAAAATTCTATAGAGGAATCATTGGCTCTCTTCTTTATCTCACTGCCAGCAGGCCAGACATACAGTATGTTGTGTGCTACTGGCTCGTTATCAAGCTGATCCTAGAGAATCTCACCTAACTGTTGTAAAGAGAATTCTCAGGTACTTGCAAGGGTCAATCAAAGCAGGTTTGTGGTATCCCAACAGCTCAGACTTCACTCCTAAGGGATTCACAGATGTAGATTACGGAAGGGATAAGCTGGATAAGAAAAGCACAACAGGAGGATGCCACTTCCTTGGAGAATGTCTAGTCTCTTGGTATAGCAAGAAATAGACTTCAGTTGCACTAAGTACTGTTGAAGATGAGTATATGGCAGCAGGAAGCTGCATAGCTCAGCTCCTCTGGATAAAGCAACAATTGGAAGATTATGGAATCAAATCAAATTACCTCAAAATCATGTGCGATAACAAGAGTGCAATTGATTTATCCAAAAATCCAGTCCAGCATGGAAGGATGAAGAATGTCAACATCAGACATCACTTTATCAGAGACCATGTGCTCAGAGGAGATGTCAAATTGGAATACGCTCCTTCTGAAGAACAGCATGCTATCATCTTCACCAAGCCATTACCAAAGGAACAATTCATTGCACTAAGAGAGTTAATTGGTATGGCGAATCCGCGATGAGATTCGAAATGAAGCTCTCAGAGTCATGGGAAAAATATTGAAGATCAAACTTCTGAAGTCTTCTTGCTTCTGAAGACTTTAGCCTCTAAAGATATATGCTTCTGAAGATCTCAGCTAAGTGTTGAAGATCAAGCCTCTGAAGATCAAACCTCTGAGAAGACACGTGGATAAACACCATCAGTATTTTAAAGAAACGGTGTGAGTTACTATTCATGATTGAAATTTCAAAACTCTACATTTTCAAATAACGTAGAGCGAAAGTGGAACATTTACCAGGAAAACTCACCGTTTTACTATGGCAGTTTACTAACTGTTAATCTCAGCATTAATTTCCTATCTTAAGCTGAGATTGTGACACGTACCCTCTAAAGTATTGCCTATGCAAGATGAATAGTTAGGAAGAGGGAGGTTACTTGCTTTGGTGATTTCAAATTTCAGAGCTTTCGAATCCTAAATTCCTTCAAATTTTTCAGTTTCATCACTTCAAAGATCAAATGGCAACAATCGAAAGCACTTTCAGACTCAAGAACACCACAGCTATAAACATTATGGTAAATAGCCAAGGAAAGACGGAGAAGATCACCCTAAGAGAGGGAACCCTCATCTCCAAATTAGCTTGGGAAAACAACCTAGACTTTGGACTAGTCTATGCGGTTGATTATGAAAGTTTGCTGTTGAACAAGACAATGCACAGAATCATCAAGCAACAACGACTTAATGCATTTATGAAGATAGAGGGTCTAGTAGTAACAGGACTCATGAAGGTCTTCTACTCTCATCTCTACACTATTGAAGGCTTTAATGACATTCTTATGTTGGAGATAGGAGACAAGATTATACTGATCTGCTCCAGGCTGATTGGAAGCATCCTCAACATGCCTACTTCAAGCACTCAGCTCAGAAGGTCTGGAGATGAAGACATAGTTCTTGTCCCAGAAGATTGGGAACTCCCCGCTACCTACATATCTGGGGAGATTACTGCCAGCGGGATGTCTTGGGAAGCCAGGATGAGCCATGAGCTGGTTGTGAAACTGCTGCTACTAAAAACTGGCTCATTGACTAGCTGCACCTATTTTGAAAGGTGTGTGGTCTACCATATGGTAGAGGGTAAGAAACTTAACTAGCCAGTGTTGATACTCCATCACCTAACCAAAGTGACTACCATCTATCACTATGGCTACCTCATATCTGAGATAATGAGGGTAGTGAAAGTCGATTTGGGTGAGTTTCTGGGGGAGTCTAGCATGACGGTTCTGCAAGTGAAGAAGACGTTGGAGATGTCCCACTTCAGCAAGCTGACATGTCAAAAGGTGCACACTAGGAACAACAAAGCTAAATAGCAACGAAGGTAAAAATTTGTACTGAGAGTAGTACCTGAAGACATCAGGAAGGAGGAGGAAGATCCATTTGTGGTGGATTTTGAAGAAGGTACAAATTTTGATAATGCTCCAATCTCAACAATTTTTGAGAAAATCCCAGCCACATTCTCCACAGCTCGAGGGGTTACTTCTTCCAAGAACAAGGGGAAGAGTCCTATGAAGTCCAATGAAGCTCCCACTCAGCATCAATGGAGGAGAATGATTCCAAGAACCCATGCTCAATGAGAGGCGGAAGCTAAGCTAGCTAAGGAGTTAGAGGATGAAATGGAGGCCGATGAACCTTTACGCTAGAGGAAACGCAAGATGATAGTCACAGAATCTCCTAAAGTGCAAGATGAGGCCAAGAAACACAAGGCAGAGGACCAGGATGTGTCCCCTGCAGCTAAGAACATTGAAGAGGTAATTGCTAAAGTAAATGGCACTCAACGTAAATGATCTGCTGCCAGAAGACCTCTGAAACGTAACATTCAGGTGGTAAGCAGCGAGGAAGATGTTGGAGAAACCACCTACACATTTCTTGAGGAATCTGATCCTCAAGACCCCAACATCTACTCAGTTTGAACAACCTCAAATTGACCCATCCTTGGGTCAAATAGCTAACCTAGAGGTTCCATTGAATCTTACCCCCATTTTTTTTATAAATCCTCAAATCCCTTCTTCACCTGTACATCCTTCCATTCCCTCAACTTCTACTCCTGTAGATACTGAGCAATCAACAGAGGTACATACAATTCCTACTCTTTCTCCTTCTTCATCTTCTACTTCAACCCCCTCATCTAAGAAATCACCCATCATTCACATTTCTTCACCTTCTCCATCACCAATATCCTCTCCACTTCCTTCACCAGTACCTAACCCTTCTCCAGTACAACATCAAACTCAAACCTCTGAACCTTCTATTCCACTCATACCCAATGTTTCTTCTAAACAACCACCTTCCACTTCTTCAGACCCAGCTTCTACCCTCTTAACCCCTCTGGTTTGAGAACTCCGCTCAACGGGGAAAAGTAAGTGATCAGACTACTGAGGTAAATTTTATAGCCAAGGAAGCACCTGAATCTAGCAGACAACCAGAAATGGCTAATACATCCTTCCTCGCACAGATCCGTGAATTAGCTAGAAAGCAATTTCCAGCACTAAGGACTGATGCTGAGTTAGATGGAGCAGTAAGCCAAGCGCTACTGACTCAAGAATTGATGGACTTATCAGCCAGACCCAAGGTAAAATTGCCTGAGTTCGAACAGCATACAAGTGTGCCCAGTGAATCTCTCTACTTTGAGGAGTTTGAGAGAATACAGGCTAGCTTGTTGGCTATTCGAAATCACTTGGCAAAAGAGAGTGCCAAGAGTTTGGTTGATAAGATGGTGTTGATCCTTAACAGATTAACTGAGTCTGCAGCCCAGCTTGGGGCAGCTACTACGTCTATCCCTACGTCTACTGTGGTAGCAAATGTTATCGTAGGAAAGATAAAGGGTAGTGTGGATGCTACTTCTGAGTAGCTGAGTCTATTGAGTACCAACATGGCTACTCACGTGATACAAATTTATGAATTCGGTAAGGAGCAAGCCAAAATAAAGAGGCTCACTAATCATAAGATTGTCAAGCTCAACACAGAGGTGACAGCTACAAGGGACATTAGCCACAACATTTCCCAGCTTGTGGAGCAAGAATCCAAACTTCTGGTTATTCATGATGCCAAGCAAAACCAAGTCTTAAAGCTGTTGGAGAGCATAAATGCCAAGTTGTACAAGGCCCCTGTCATGAATCTTGATCCCCTCAGCACCAAACTGGACACAGTACAATAAGAGATCACAGATCACATCACGGATAAGGTTTCCTCTTCTCAGAAATTCCTTGTCTCTGCGATGGGAAAAATTTTTCCTGACATGCCTCAGCCTAGTATACCTACAAGCAATCCGCTTTGCCCAAGGATTGGACTGACAATCCACTTAAAGCTTAATGAGATGAAAATCACAATGGATGAAATGACAAAGAGCATTGATGCTCTTCTGAGATTGGGAAAAATGGATGGCAAGGACATAGAGTTTACTTCCAAGAATCCAGCCGCCATCTGCCCAAAGATCCTTTATATTGACTCTCGCCTGAAGATTGTGCTGACAGCAACTGACTTCCGGGGTCTATTGCAGTGTCTTCGACAGTTTACGAGCCAAGGCTTTGATCAAATCGCCCATCTCTCAAGATGTCATCACTTGCTGCTATCTGAACTGAATGATCCAGATTTTCTCTCTGCCAAGGGTAAGGAACAACTTGAGCAAGAGATTTCCCCAACAATCACAGGCTAGCAAGAAAGCTTCTAGGCCGCTCTTGACGCCTTTAATGCCTACCTTGATCAAATTGTTCAGGGATAGATATCAATGGGGGAGAAAGTAGCTGAAGATGTTATCAGAACGGCAATTCAGTTAAAGGGTTCTCTTCCAAGGCACAAGGATCCACAGCAGAGAGTACGAGCAAGGCAGAGCAAAGATAAGTAGAAGCGAGATGGATCTTCTTCTCAGCATTAGGCTGTTCTAGTAGTGAAATAAAAACTTGTAATAGGATTTAATGTAATCTTAGCTCAGAACATCTGTTATGTACTGACTAAGTTATCTATTAATAAAATGCAAGTTTTCACCTCAAAGTTAAGTTCTTCTTAACTTATAATAAATGGTATGTATGTTTCTGCTGTGATCTTATATATGATGAAGGAACTCATACAAGAGACCAAACACTGAAGAAAAACTGAAGTAAGATAGCAGTCCCAAAGAAACAGAGATCCTCTGAGTATGGGGGAACTTAGCTGCTTAAGGAAGACTCACTCAGTATGGGGGAGCTTAAGCTGACTAAGGCAAGTCACGGAGCAAAGGAAATCTTACATCACTTATCAGGTATTTTCGTTATTCCTTAACTGTTTTATTTAATTAAATTCTTCATCTACCTAGTTTGCTATCTATCCAAAATGGGGGAGATTGTTAAACCCAAGTTAAATAGTACCTAACAGTACTTAATACATTTTGGAAATAGAAAACATAATAGGCTAGCGAATTTAATTAAGTACTAAGTAAACTCTTAATTAATGAAGCTGACTTGAGTTTTGTGGTTAAACATACTCAGTTTGATAAATGTAATTAATTAAGTTATGACTTAGAATAGGAAATGCTGAGTCCAGCTTCAACAGTTGAAGCCATGCTGAGTACTATGCAGGTTAAGAGGAATAACCACTCAGCACGTACTGAGTGTTGCTTTTATTTATTAAAAGCAATTTAATATGACAACTTGAGGAATAAATGACAATTGTACTACTAACGGTTTCTGTGAAGAAACAGAATATTCTTGTGTGACTTTTCGGGTCAAAATCATGCAGCAAATAATAGAATATTCATAGTGGCTTGCACAAGTCAAAACTACTTTACTCTACTGATATTTGTCAGAAACACTTCCATAAAAGTCCAAGAAGAGTGCGCCTCTGTCAACCCCATTCCTTAGTGTCTCCGCGCATGTCAGTCCATATGAACAACATCAACTAATCAGGAATACATGTTACTGCATGCGTCTGTCTCTCCAACACAGATTTGCTTAAAGATAAAAGAGCTTCAGTCAACAAAAGCTTATCTAATCTCAACTTTTAATTTTCTGCCTCTGAAGTGTCCTAGAAACTATCTCCAACGGGAAGATTTGAAAGATACGAAGAGAAGAAATATTAAAGAACTATAGAGATAAGAAGTCTACAATGACTACTTCATGGACTTCCAAATGTATAAATAGAAGATTGAAGTAGATGTTGAAGACAGTGGTGAATCATACCAATTGAATTTCTTTAGAGGTAAGTCACTGCAAATTATTTAAGCTTCCCTGAAATTCAAAAATAAGCAATCAACAAATAACCATTTCCATATCTGTTTGTAATAGAGAGAATCAACCTTGAGATATAACATTGTAAGGATTCAACATTTTATTAGTGGAATTCGGTCTGTTGTTGATTATCATTCTTAAGAATTAGTTTAGGAAGGGTACCTAAACTGAGTTTGAGCGGGAATCAGGAAGGAGGAACTTTCTGTCAGTTTGAGGAGGAACTCAGGCTGTGTGTAAGTGGTAGTTAGAAAGGAGGTACTTTCTATAATTGTGTCTACCCACTGTAAAGGCTGTTCCGCCTATTGAAGGAATGAATCACTAGTGGATTAAAGCTCGGAGAGGAATCCGGGGACTGGAGTTATGCTAGGGGCCGAACCAGGATAAAATTATAGGTGCATTCATTTTAACTTTAAGCAATTAGCTTCATCAGCTTCTTGCTCATTCATCTCTCTCATTTACTCTATTTGCTTGTTATCCAATAGTATTCTGTACTCAGTTAAGGTTGAAGATAGACTGTGCCAGCTTTCCTGAACAGTTTATGTGATTTTATATTACACTCAGCACGCATATAAAAATCATACTGAGTTAACAATAAAATGAAAAAAATCTAAAGTTACTCAGTTTTCGCATTCACCCCCCTCTGCTGTTATTATATGCCATCTTACGGGGGAGCTGATGTTGAGTGAAGGAAATCCACTCAATTTAAGTGAGTCTATGATGCTTAAGGAGTTCACTCAGGATGGGGGAGTCTTACATCACTTATTAGGTTTTCTTAATTATATCCATAAACTATTACTTGAATAATTTCTTCTACTGACTAGTTTGTTATCTGTTCCAAAATAGGAGAGATTGTTGAATCCAAGTTAATAATAATTCACAGTACATAAGTTTTGGAGATAACAAATTACTTAGGATAGTGAAATTAATTAGGTACTAAGTAGACTCTTTATTATGTAAGTTAGCTTGAGGCTGTTTTGAGGATAACATCTCAGTTTTACATTCACTTAGTTAAGTTATGGCTTAGAGTAGGAAAAACTTTTTACTACATAGTTTATGTGATATAAAGTCAACGAAAGTAGAGTAGTTTTTACTTAGTATTTCAGCGAAAATTGAGTATCTTGTGCAACGCTGACTTATTATTACACATGTGCACTTAATCGTTTATATGAAGATAGAATAATCCCTTTATGATGCTTTTTAGGTAAAAGGCATTGAAAACAAAGGATATTTATATGGTCCTCACTACCAAAAGGTATCAATATGGAATGTTAGGATGACCTCTCTAAAATCCAAATAAAAAAGGTATCTTCTGACATTCACCCTTTTCTAGTATCGCAGCGCCAACTGCAACATCAACAAAAGCATCCAACTGTAAATCACAACATTACATCTCACGCACCTCTCTCAAAGAAATGGCTTGAAGATATATGAGTCATTGATTAGATAAAGACTAATGAATTAATCTCACGCTTCAACGTTCGAGATCGCTATCTTTAAATGTCTCCAAATCTATTTCAAATGGGTAGATTTAAAAGTTGTGAAGAAAAGAGATTTTGAAGAATGAGTCAAGATGAGAAATTTACAACGGCAAGTTCTAGTCTTCCACAACTATAAATAGAGCATGGAGTAGACGTTTACAACTTCGTGAATCACCACAACATTCGAAATTCCATCTCAAGCAATACAAAGCAAACACACTATTTCAAATTCGTTTATAGAGAGAAACCAGATAGGCTTAGAAAATAACTAAGCCACTCATTTGTAAAGGATTCAATGTTCTATAAGTTGAAAGTCTCTGTTCATTCATATTTCATTTAAATATTTGTGTGAGTTAGTTTGGGAAGGATACTCAAATTGAGTTGGGTGGCAGTTAGTAAGAAATGTACTTACTGTAGTTTCTTCTTCCCTAAGTCAAAGGCTACTCCGCCTAACTACAGAAAAGATAAACCGGTGGATTAAAGCTTGGAGATAATATCCAGGGACTGGAGGTAGCCTAGGGGCTGAACTAGGATAAAATCAAAATGTTTCATTTCCTTATTTATATCTGTTATCTTTGACACTGTTTTCGCTCATACCTCATCTTTCTTTCAGTTTATATTGCTTGAAAACCATCCTGAGCTGAGTAAGTTTTACTCAACACAGTTTTCAGACAAACTAAATCAGTACAGGTTGAGTAGTTTGTGTTTTTAGCCTTAAAGTAGCACTCAGCTTAGTATACTCAGCATGCATTAAAATAACTTGGCAATCCATTTTTAAAATCTAAAAAAAAAAGTTAATCTGCATTCAACCCCCTCTACACAATTATTTAAGCTAAAGCGGACCAACAAGTGTATCATATGAAAAATAAGCTTTGTGTTTGAGTTATGTGATGTGTTTTGTTTGGTGTTTTATCACTTGTAAACTAATTTTAGTATTGTTAGACTAGTCCATGTATCTTGGTCAGTAAATCATGTTGCATAATTGTTATATAGAGCAATTAGTTCTTTGACATGTAAGAGTTTTGACTTCATGTTCATCCACCTTTTGTGTCTGATTTTATTAAAAAAACTTAATTCTTCAGTAAACAATATATTCAGGGATTGTGTTAATTTTGTATTCTACCGGTGTCAACTTATTTGTGATTTCCCCTGTCAAAACAACGTCTTTCCTGAGAGTTTAAAAAATTTCTCATGGTTTCAGTATTTACTTTGAAAACAAGTTGAATTCAATAGCAAAAATGATTTCAGTGAAATTTGTTCGATGCAAAATAAGTCAAATACATACAAAATCCAAAAATTGCTGCAATAAAACCCAGTCCAAAAACAAAGGATGAACAATAGAAATAAAACAAATTACAAACTGAAATTGAACAAATAAATGTGCGTTTCCTTTGGATGTCCACCGGATACGACTCAGATCACACGCCCGATTTTAGTGGGTAAATTTTCAAATGAGATTTTTGCATTTAATACCAAACCGCTCATCACTTACACCAACCTTGTTGGTAAAACCATTATACATCGATGTATTTCTATTATGAATATTATTTCAGTTTTTAAATATCAATTAGTCTCATAATTGTTAATAAGGGAAATGAAACTCTGTATTAGGTTTTCAATAAAAAAAAACTCTGTATTAGCGGAAAGCGAATAATATATGAGTTAGGATGAGGTTTTGTTATCAGCTTGGGCATTTTGTTTCAAGTGATTTCTTGACACGGTATTTGAGTAGCTTAGATTTAAATGTCAAGAGTTCGAATTATGACACCTCCATTTATTGAATTAAATTTATATAAATTGTAGGTGGATCTGTGTTATAACTGTTTCAGTCTCATGTGTCAAGAATAATATATGAGTTACAATATTGAATCTTATCAATAAGCTTAACATTCTTGACTAACCTTACAAAAATGTTAAGTTTGTATTTTTAAATGAAATAATAATTAGTTTTGTATTTAAGATTAAAAATGTCAAAATTTCAAAGAGACATTTATTTCACTAGTCAAAATTTCCATTACTTCGTTGCAATATTGAATATAAAATTCAAACAAATAGACCAAACTTCAAATACAAAGAAAAGTACACAAACTAATTAACGACACCGGATTAGTCCAAGTCAATGGACAAAATACCAAACCATTTATATTAAAGTAAAAGAGACCTCACTAGTTTAGATTCCCAAAACATAAAATAAAGCTAAACTCAGCGGAGTTTATTTCAGTGAATTGGCTCGTATTGATTTAGCGAAAGATAGGTTAGAATTCGCTAATCAAGGTGACACATATTCAATTTGTTAATATTGTATTTTACTGTCGATGTGGATGTGTTTCTAGCTTTCTATAGTCTCGGCATTTAATAGTTAAGTTTTTATCTAATTTATATAGTATTTGGATTATTGTCGTTCTTTAGTTGGTATACCATGTTAAAATTATAAAAATTGGTAAAATAATAATTTAAAATACATTTTTAAGACATAACTGTGATGATATAAAATAAAATAAGTATGATATCTTACTATGTATTATAATTCTGTATGTGTGTGTATTTTCGTATATAAATTGGTTTTTATGAAATTAATTGGCTTGTAAAATTACTGGTTATACCACAGTGGTAACAGTGATATAGCGTACGCAGTATTCATCGATTTAGTGTCTAGTACGGTTATGAAAATATTGTAATAAATGAATTTCAGATTGTATCCACTCGATTTAAGGTTTTGAAACAAAGATCTCCGCGATAGAAAAGCTTTTATGAAAGTAGTTTGACAAAGGAGACTTGACAATCCATTCTAGTTTAGATGTTGGGCAGTGATTTAGGTGATGATGTTGATTGTCAGTATAGGAAGGATTCGGTATCCTTCGATTCAGATTGTTCATCACTTGAGAAAGGGATCCCGGATTCTTGGGCATATTCGGCCGAAAGAGAGTGGACAAAGTTGAAAGCCAAAGTAACTTACACCTCTTATGTTAGGCGAGAGTCTTCAGTTTGATCTTATTAAATCTCGTGGCACAAGGCATATGAGGGGGACAAAAAATTATTTGTACGAATAAATTATTGTTGTATTAGGTTTGATAATTGAGTGAGCGCAAAAATGAAACTGATAGTGAAGTTGAACTCATCTAACAAAATATTATAACCGGAATTGAGCTCATCTTACGCTCACATCATTTATGTGCTACATATTTAATCTAAATTATTTCCAATGTAACATCTCCGACATAACATATTGGTGGATGGAAAAAGTGGAAGTAATCAAACGGTTAGCATTGGTGGCATGAACGTAGACTGCATACATTAATCTACTGGCTACAGTTAGAAAGTCTAAGTCAATTGACTAAATACAACACTTGCAATAATATATACTGCGTGAATATAGTGGTGTATTGTAAACCACATTTTTAGCTAATTAAGTAAACGTTGAATAGACTAAATTGGCTAAAAGTTGACAAACTCAAAAAAATAATATTGTATTAAATAATATTAATTTAAAATTGTGTATCTCTAATTCTTTAATTTGATGGGATTTTTTCTCATGGTTTGTCTTTAAAGTTTACCGGCATGAACTTGACAATTCCTATTACTGGAAATGATTCGATACCTTAATATGTCGATTATTTTAATTGTTTTGTATCCAATAAATGTTCACTGAGTTACAATTATAAAAATTTTGCTAAATGTGAATTTCCGATCAACAATACGGATAATTCTTTCTATAATTTACTCTTATATCATGTAAAAATGCAATTTTCAAATTTTTCCTTTCATTCCAATAAATAAAATATCATGGTGTAGGTATGTCCGGCATAATCCTTTGTAAATAGGTAAGTCTGGTATAATCCTTTAGTCTGTTGGGAAATTTGAGTTTTCTTTGTTACTTCTTTTTAAAAAAAATATTACACATGCGAAATTTTAAATGAATATGTTCAGTTTATATTATGTTGTTCCTTAATGGCTTGTAAAGATGTAAGAGAGACAAAGTGGATTTTCACACATGCATGAGAGAAATAACCCAAAGTTGTTGCTATTGCAAATCGTCTGATTCCCCCTTCCCAACGTGGATGAAGCCTAGGCTCGAGATCTTTCATTTTTTTTATGGAGAAAATAATATTTTATATGAAAATATTTTTGCTACAAATATATTAATGGATTTTGAAATTCCTTACATGAATCATTTGATTTTTTTACTACACTTGTATTTGTAATTTTTTTTTTTTTTGCTTAAATGTCAACAATTATATTTTTACTTAATGCAAAAAATTTTAAGATTTAGTGTACAACAACTATTTTTTTATCCTATAAATTTAGGCTTTGGTTCTTCAGTTAAATATAACACACATAAATCTTTCTTCTCACTTTCTGGATATATAGTCTCTTTGTTCTTGTACTATCTCTATCTTGTTCAAAGCTGAAGAAGAGCTTCAATACTAGAATGAACTACCAAGTATCCTTTAAGGTCAGTTTCTAACACGGCTCCACTACGCTAACACTGCTTCCGTCTTTGTTTTGTTACTCCAGAGTTTCTATTGGTGATCAAGTTAATAACCTACTTTTATAATTTACTATGGCTGGTATTGTAATTATTCTCTCTGTAGTTCCTCCTGTTATCCCTCTAGTTGGATCTCCTCAACTGAAGGCTCTAGAGAAGTTCTTCCTATTGTTCCTTCTACTGCTGGTCTTGTATATGTTAAGCCTTTCCATGATGTGTCAAGAAATGAAATATTTAATGGATACTATTTCAAGTATTGGCATGAAAGACTTTTCTCTCTTCTTGACTTGCATAATGTGGCTAACACGCTCACACATGCTTCTCCAACCGAGCCTCCTATTGCAGTTGTTGTTTGGGTTTATGCTAACAAATTAAGTTTGCAAGTACATTATTCTCAATACATTATCTGGGGATCTATTCAATGTATACTGCTCCAAGAAAGAGGCTAAACACATTTAGGAATCCCTAATTACCATATATACTACTCAAGATGCTAGCAAAAAGAAATTTTTTATTGAAAAATATTAAAAATGGGAAATGGTAGGGGACAACGACATCCAGACCTAACACACTAATGGTTACTAACTCATTGAAAATTAAAAAATTCAAGAAATGATACTTCCTAATGAGTTTATTGCAGATGTTTTGAATAAAAAGCTGCCCCCATCTTGGAGTGCTTACAAGCAACATTTGAAACATGAGCAGACAACCTTTTGTTGAACCCAAGTTAATAGTACCTGACAGTGCTAGTTAATTGTTCGCAAGGTTTTGACTCTACTAATTCTGAGGGCTTGTATTCTATAAAGAAGTCAAAAAACCTTGTCCCCCACTTTTCTACTGACAAGATAAAAGTTCTAATATGAACAGGTGTTGTCAGTACCGTTTATCAAATAGAAAAATAATGACCACTGCAAGTATACAGTTACGATGTAGTTTTAAAAGATTTCGATCCCACAGGGAAGGAACCAGCTCTAAAGACCAACAAGAGAAACAAAATAAAGAAAATAAAATAGATAAATTATTGTTGTGGTTGGATTGGTTGTGATATGATGGTAAATAAGTAGATAAATGTATAAATAGATTAGATTAGAAGAAATCGGTATAGATGGTCCCTACGAATAAGTATAGCAAAGAAAACATGAAAAATCATCAAAGATATTATGTACACTAGACTACTTTAACAGATTCGGTTCTAGACACTTAGATATTCAATTATTCACCATAGAGAAACACATGAAATGACTTTCCTAACTCTAGTGCAAACGAATTAAGATAATTATATAAACATGGATAACAATAATACTATGCTTAGTACGGGTCACTCTCACATAGCCACATTTAGCAATTTACCATTCAAAAAATGTTGGCTCACTAAATAGCATTATAATCATAGATCTAGTGATTATACACAATCTCGTTAACCCCGAAATCACTCTTAAAGTTAACTCAAAAGCATATAACTTGATTAATATAAAAGACTCAACATGAAATACACATTATGACACATAGACCTATCATAAACTTCGAAATAGAAAGTATAAGTAGAAAACAAAGCAAAGTTGTAAGGTATGCAAGTGAAAGCTAAAGTTGATCAAACCGTATTCACTCTTTAATGGGAGTCGTCAATTCCCGCAATTCCTGCATCTACTTTGAATTCGGTCTCGACTCGTACAGAACCTTCGCTAGGATTCTATTCTTTGTGAATATTGAATAAACGAATATTGAAGAATGAAAACTTCTATAGATAAGTAATTTATAATTACACTTATACAACAATCGCTTGAATATTGTAGAGAAATCTAGTGATCGAAATAAGGTTCGAATCACTTATACATTTTCTCGCTAACACTAAGAAAGTAGCGAAATCTAGATATTTTCACTCTCTATCTATGCAACACACTTGATTCCACTCAAAAATCCTCCATGAAATTAGTGTGATTTGAAACCTATTTATAGAGTATGAAGGGTTGCGTCTATCCAAATGAAGAGTCGTGTCCATTGGCTAAGAATTGCATCACTTCATTGTGTTGGATGAAAGGTCTTCTCCTTATCCACAATGGATAGGCACCTTTTCATGATTGGTTGACTTCCAAAAGGTGTCTTTTCGTTTGGTAGTTGATGGCAATTGATTGTTCTTATCCAGCGGTTGGTAGTTGAGAAGAGTTGTCCAATAACCGTCACTAGTCGCGATCGCGAAGTACATGTCGCGATCGTGACTAATGGTTGATAACTTTCTTTTTTAAAGAATACTAAGTCGTGATCATGAATGGTTGTCACGACCGTGAATTACATTTTTCCTCAAAACTCTTCTAGCAAGTTTACCAATTTTCGACAGCTTCGATCCTAAGCCAAATCCTTGATTTCCATGCATCTTTTTGCACTTTTTTCACTCTTTTTACATAGAATTCCACTTTTGATCATTTCACTTCTAAGATTCACCTAGTTTTTGCATTTGCATAAAAAATAACTACATACCACATGAAATCTTTTATATGAAGTATAAAATGACTCTAAACCATATCATTTTATGATTGAACATATTGTGATAATAAGTGTAAATATATACTTATCAACGGTTACATTCAACATATATGACACTATGAAGACCCCAATAAAAGATTCATGTCTTTGTAGTATTGACACCCTTAATCCCATTATCCAGCAAATATTTGAGCTGAATCCCTCAGATGAATATTTGGTCACCTTGATCAAGACTCTTTACATAGAGAGTCCCGATGATACATGATTTAATAAGGAAGTGGAGGAAGTGATTCTCAATCTCAAACCACTTCCACACATGGAGAGACCAGGACCGAAAATTTGTCCTTTCCACGTTTAAGAAACTCATTACTTCCATCGCTAAACCATGAAAACTTGAACTCAAGTTTTCCCAATCATCTCAATTATGCTTAAATGGGAGATAAGGAGATGCTCCCAGTGATTATTTCAAGTAAGTTGAGCCTTGACAAGGAGAAACAATTGGTCTCTTTACTCCAAGAACATAAAGAGACAATTGGGTGGACTATCACTAACATAAAATTGATTAATCTCACAACTTTCATGAACAAAATACATTTGGAGAAAGATATAGAAACCTGTCACCAACCAAAAAGGAGACTCAACCCACTCATAATGGAAGTTATTAAGAAGGAAGTGATCAAGTTTATGGAGGCTAACCTAATTTACCCTATTTCTAATAGTGAATGGGTTGACCCGGTTCAAGTACTCCCCAAGAAGATAAGG